>CM056377.1:73433694-73674440 GCA_029718625.1 Synaphobranchus kaupii | reverse complement strand
ACACGGATTAGAATGAGAATTGGCATGCTGATTTGGTTTTATAAGAAACCCCCGGAACCAAAATTACACTTTTCCCAGATCGTTAATCTATATGGCCTAATGAGCGCATACCCATGACTTTGCTTTATACCATGTTGACTTTTGCTGTACCTCCATTACTATAGAGAGAAATGGTATTGTCCAGTTCAGTCTTTTATTCATATACAATTTCAGCATAGAATTAAAGGTAAAAGATTAGGATTAGGTTAGGATTTGATTATATTCCTAAAAATTGATCTGCGAAAAAACCTATATTTTAAAATGGCTAAAAGTTTCAGTAGTTAGGTTATAACCCTGTCAACACCACCAGAAGATTTCAGTGGTTGCTGAGATATCATTGATTATCTAAAGTAGCAACACATGGTTTCATATACTAATTACTTATATTGTGGCTTTTCTGTACAACAAACATCAATTGGTTTCATTATTATCAGTAGAACAAATACTCCCCAAGAACAGCAATAACCCAACAAATGTGTAGCTCTATTCAAATGTGGGCTATTCAAATCATGCTCCTTGGGGTCCAAGTACTGTTGATTGTCCATCCCCTGACTGAGGAGTAAGTGCGTTACGTTCCCATAACAAAAACAAACTGAAACTGAGTCGCTCCAGGGTAACCAACGAGAAACACTGACAAAATCAACACACAAACAAAATAATGGGGCAAAAGGGTTTGTTAAAGGTGACCATGGGGGTGCAAGTCACACACCCTATGGCCGCCCACAAATTAATCAAATGAAAGACTAAATCAGAAGAAGAGGGAAGTTCCAAGAAAGAGGAGGAGAAGACAGAAAATAAAATGAGGCACCAAAACAAGGAGAGACAAGCTGAAGGTGAGCTCTTGAGTTCCTCGATAAGACCACTGGGTGTCCAAAGACGACTTTTTCTAATCTACTTTTCAAATGATTGTGCAGGTCAATACAAGAACCTGAAAAATTTCATCAACTTGTGCCATCGCTTCTTTGCAACGTCACACGGCAAAGGCCCATCTGATGGAGTTGGAGGGACAGTCAAGCGCCTTGCTGCCCGAGCTAGTCTGCAACGACCGATTGATGTGCAGATTCTAACTCCACACCAGCTGTTTGAATTTGCCCAGTCCAATATCAAGAACATCCACTCAGTTTGTCACTACAGAGATGTACCAACTTGAAGCTAAATACCTGATGAAGAGATCCCAGTCAGCAAGAACAATTTCTGGTACTGAGAAATTAGCTTTCGTCCACTCTCAACTGAAAGTGGATGTCCGGCCCTTTTCAGAATACTCAGAAAGCAGGATTGAAAGGATGTGGTCACTTCAGGAATTACTCGTCTTTGCAAGTATCAAAGGTTACGTTGAGGTTGCATATGATAATAACTGGTGGCTAGGCTGTGTTGAAGAGACAATACCCAGCACTGGAAGAATAAGATTGAACTTTCTGCATCCTCATGGACCATCTCCATCGTACACATTCCCATAACGCCCTGATGCACTTGTAATGGACCACCAAGATGTGCTAGTAGTGGTTGAACCGGTGACGGCAACTGGACGGACATGCACAATGTCAAGCAGAGACAGTCCTTGCATCAAAGGCTCTGAAGGAGCACAAATTGATGCTGTGTCCGAAATCGCTCCCTATTCACTATATAGTGCACTATTTAGGGTATCGGCCATTTTGTAGAGTGTCCGAATTCAAAATGTCAAATTTGACACCCTATATAGTGCACTGAATATCCCCCACAATGCACCACAAAATGTAGGGTACAAATGATGTACACTACATTACCGGAGAAATGGCGACGGCTGAGCCTGCGCTGGTCTACAAATGTAAATATAAATGCAAGTTTCATCTTGTAGCCTATATTTAAATCAGTTTAGTCGGCTTTATAACCGAAATATAAATAAACGCGGTAGATTAAATATATTACAAAGTGTTAACTATTTTTTTAATTTAACAATAATTACTATGTTTAATGGAAAAGGCAACTTAATTAGCTAGCTAGCTACTTAACTATACCTATCTACCTACAACGAGACAAACAAAACCCTTGTTCAAAATAAAAAAAGAACACTTTTTTACCGTTTCTTGCATGCTTTCTCAACAAGCCGGTGACCGCCGTCACGCAAGCGTCGCGCGTTGCTAAGTAACCTGCTCAGAAATGGTAGTGTCCGAAATAGTCTCCTCCTTTCATCAGTCAATCCCTATCTAGTGCTCTATGTAGATTCCCTAAGTAGTGTATAGGGAGGGAGTGAATGAGTGAGCGATTTCAGACACAGCATGAGAGTTTATTTTGCCAAGTCATTCCATTTCATATCTTTTTTCTTTTTTCGAGCAGTTTGATAGCTCTCTATCTCTGATTGGATGATGATTCCTGCTCTCCCTGAGTGCACAATGCGTCTTCGTTTGGTTTGCATCGGGTCAGTTTGTATGCTAAGACTAAGGATTTGGATTCATTTGGAGAGATTTTGCCTTGAGGCTGAGACTTTCTTCCACATCAAATTTTCCAAGTCTGGATGATCTCCCCGTTTTGCTTTTCTGTATTTTTGTCTTTGTTGCATTGCAACTCCTAGTTGGTATCCTCTGTGGTACCTTTTGGAACCCTTTTTGCTTTTGTTTCTCATATTTGGTTTTGGTTGTTTTTCCAAGTGGCCATTTTTATTTATTTCCATGCAATTCTTAAGTTCCTCCAAAGAAAAACAAACAGTGTCTTCTACTTCTCAACTTCCTTACATCAAGAAGGACCCATCAAAAAGGGAGTGCATTATAATTTAGCATATGCATGACTATTTCTGATCATTAAAGGGTAACAAAAACACGCTGGTTTCGCTAGGCCCCGCCCCCTTTTGAAATGAGAAAAATGCCAAAATCTGGGCGTGATAAGGTAATAATATAGGGGCTGAGCTCCAGGTATCAAACCCATGCCCCAGCTATTTATTTTCACTATAGAAGCCAGAGAGAATGTCTGTTAGGGACGTACTACGTTGCAAAGCTAAACATGTAGCATGCATATACTACAATTCCTGGCTCAACATTTGACCCAAATCCCCCCTTTCTGCAGGAAATACCACATATAGCAATAATATACCCGAAAATATAAATTCAACAATATTTTGTAAAAGTGACTTCATTAACCAACAATAGTTTATAAAGAATATTTTTTGTAAACAAACAGGCCAGCAAGGGCACATGATGATTCAGCAAGGTGCAGAAAGTCAGCAACAAGTGGATTCGACGGGCAGCAGACATGAATGTTAAAGTCCCCAACAATCAAAATTCTATCGAATCTAGGCATGATAGAAGACAGAAGGTCAGAGAACTGCGCAATAAAATCCTTCTTATATTTCGGCAGTTGGTAAATGAGGACAGCGAGAAGAGGATTAGCCAATCCCACTTTTAATAATTGTACCTCAAAGCCGGAGAATTGTTCAGCGTTCAGGAGCCGCCAATTATAATGTTTCTTAAAAACAGCAGCTAAACCCCCGCCGTGTCCGGACGTCCTGGGGGTGCTAAAAAAGTCACAATACGGTGGGTAAAGTTCCGTAAGAGGGCTGAACTCACCGGGATGAAGCCACGTCTCAGATACAAACATGAAGTCCAATCCCCGGGAGGTGAAGAAATCATTCAGGACAAACATCTTGTTCTATAGCCATCACGGCCGCCCGTACCAGCGGACGGAGGTTCTGGTAATCATGCGGGGAAGTCGTGGGGGCGAGCTGTCAGCGGAGTCTGGGACGGAGTCAGACGGAGTTGAATGGGGAGGTATGGAGCGGGTTAGGAGCACCCTCGACCTCACCAAAAACACCTCCTCGTTTTGCCCCGCTTTTTGGGACCTAATAGTAAACAATTGATAGGCCTATTTTACTTACTTACTGTTTATTGATACATTCTAGTATGTTCTCCTTTCCTCAGTACCAATTATATACTAGTGAACAGTCAAAACAGCGGCATCTATTGGTAAGACACAGGTACTACCTTAATAGATAATGGAACAGAAAATTACATACTTCAATGACTCATTACTCAGGACAGGGGAAACTCTCTCCAGTATATACTCGCGCGGGGTGGAGATTTGATGAAAATGAGGCGTGTCTGCAAGATACACGGATTCAAAGTTTTCACTTAATTTTTTCCATGCAACTTTCTTCGGAAAAAAAAGGTGGTTTATGTCTAGCGCGACCAATGGTTTTTTATCTTTCGCATAAATGGATATTAGAATGAGTGCATGTTATTTGAACATAATATTGGTCTTATTTTCCTTTGCCTAGCCTATACTTACAATTATCAAAGAGCTGTCATAAATGGAAAAATATATAGAAGTATGATTGACCGTCTGTATCATACCAGACCAATATTGCATGGATTCATTGATAGACAATGTCTGGATCATATTCGCTTTGACAGAGAGACAACTTGTCAGCTCAGCTGCTCCAAAATTATTAGGAATCGCAAATGAACTCCCTGCAGTGTACCAGTGCTCCAAGTTACAATCAAGCGTGTGACAGATGTACTCAAAAAAATATTAAGTACACTTGGACTCCAACTGGTTAAGTCGAAGACGTCACTAAAAATTTTGTGTTCAACCACCATATATGATTGTATTAGATAAATCGTAAAAAACAATTGTAAAATCTGTTCTTATACAGTTCTGTGGTTTGAACCATATGTTTGAACCCGGCGAGGAATTAATGCAATCAATTCAAAGTAAAATACAGTGTGGCTGCTATCAAGAAATAAATATCACACGCAAGCTCGCAATCAAAGTTAAGTTAACTTAAACACTAAGCAGTATTGCAACTGTTTGATCTAACGTTAGTCTATTTAAAGCAAGCTAAATTGCAAGGCGACATTTCACCAAATGCATGTTCCACACAAATCATTAAATAATGGCAGGTTTTATCGAGTTTTTAAAATTTATTTAAAGGCCCATTCATTCATTTTGGTTGCTAATCGAACGAAAATTACGTGCATGGCAACCAAGTACTTGGGTGGATAATGGTTCTCGTCATATTTTTGTTCCTGTAAGCAGCCACTGAACAATACAACGAAACCATTTCCAAGGCATGGTTTATTTGGCAAAATCTTATCTATTATTTTTTATATATTATCTGATGAATGAGCAGTGCACCAAATAAAAACAACGCGTGAGTGATTAGTTTGTTTCCATGCTGAGCTGTGCAAGGAGCAAGCTAATGTTACTAGCTAGCACCACGGAGGGATGGATAAAAAGGCGAAAGATTGGGAGACTGATAAAAATTGGTATAGGGATAAGGAGAGCCGGAAAAAATAAACACTTTGGCTAACTATTCCAAATCCAAATGCTGATACACAACTATTCTCAAGGGCAAACAAAACGAGTGTTTGGCTCAGACTCAGAGGATTTCTTAGTGGAACAGTATGGTTTTATTCACCTCAAATTATGGGAGGAGTTATGTAATGAATCAAAGTATGTATTGGTTGAGGTTTCACGTCTACGTCACCATGGACCTATTTCGACTCCACCCTTTTTTTCAGCATACAGGAATAAAGAGATATAGATACACTGAAATTTAACGAGATTGCTTTATTGGTGCTCAATACATACTTTAGCCATAGCATATAACATGGTTATAAGCATATTACGGATTTTCCTTGACCATCATATTGTGTGCAACCCCTGTCCAACAACTGATTGATGGGCATACCCCAGTCGTCAATATCTAGGAGATAATTTCATGAAGCCTATGATGTGACGTTAATATGTTCACTGCCTTCCCCACCACCCAAGAGCAAATACGATTCACAAAGGCAGGATGTTACAAAGGCAAATGCGGTTATTAAAGGCACTGTCATTGAGATGTTGAAAATTCATACCCACACAGCAGAGGATGTTTCTCTAAGACAACAGGTGAAGCAGTGCTTCGCCAAAAAGAAGAACATGCATATCACACAATCATATGCAAAATAGGCTTTCTTTAATATTGAATCATCACCACAATGACTTTCCCTTGTGAAGCAAAAAAAAAAAAAAAGTGCCTAGATTCAAAAATATGCCTTGTATCGTGAAAAAGACTTTTAAAAGTAACTTCAGTGAGGCAAAGCTTTTCTCTGCTTCACTCACCATTGCAAATCAATGGATGACTATCAGACATGATTGGATAGTTGTGGATCATGACACGTTTTTGCGACCACCTGTGAAGCACTGCCTCACTGAAGTATTTACATCATGCATGCCCTTCAATCATGCGTGCGCGTTCTCGTCCTGATGATTGACATATGTCTAACCATCCAGAACAGGAGTTCAGTTGTCAGTGGCGATTTTAATTGTAAATAGTACATTTTTATCGGTGTTGTAGTGTTAATAGCTAACGTTAGTGATTTAGCTAAAGTTACCTCACGTTAGCCTAAACTAGCTAACTTTTTGTAACGTTAGCTTTTGCCATTTCATTTGACTGCATTTGAAAGAAAATAGAACCTGTGAATGTAAACATTCCAGATCGGATTCTGCTCAATCCTTAAACAGCGAAGAAAGATTGTGAGTGAAGGCTGATGGGAGACCGAAGCATCCTATCAATTTTATCTAGTGAGTAGGCTCGGTAAGTCAGAGTTTAAACGTTAAATGCTTATGGTAGCCTACATCATGGTGGAATGCCCCCCCCCCCCCCCCCCCCCCCAAATGCTCCGCCTCCCCCCCAAAAGCCAAGTCCTAAAAAAATTAAATACGATATGTCGTCGATCGTGTCGAACATTGATGCCCATAGCGCCGTCAATATTAGAGCTACAGTCGAATCATACATATACTATAAAACTAGGCTAGTGACACAGAGCAACAGTGGGTTATAAATTTTTGTGGGATAAACACAGCCAAAGTTGTTTCCATGTGCAGGTGACTGTTTGAAAATTGGATATTATTGGAGTTTCATCTGCAGCATGCCAAAGTCCTTTCTCCACGTTATCTCGCATCTTAACCCTCCTTCTGCCACACCATGTTGCACAGGCGAAAGAAAAATCTGGTTATTCTTGCTCATGATAAGGCCATTACATTGGCTCTTAATATTGTATGCGTTTTTTGCGGAAAGAAACAGAAGACTGATGTTGTGACCTCATGTAGCATGCAGGAATTTTTGTAAAATGTCACAGAACAGAAAAAAAACAAAAAAACAAAAGTGTTAATTTGATTTAATTGGGCATTGATCAAGTTCTCATCCGATAAGGGGGGTGGAGGACGGCTAAAATACGAATTAAAATGAGCCAATTACAATATCTTAGTTTCACAGGTAAATAAAAAATAGCACAAAGACTGAAATGATGAAGGAATATAGCTCATCTTTAATATCCTTGTTTCCATATAAAAATATAATTATTTGGTATTATTGGGCATAAATAAAGTTGTCCTCCTGTAAGATGCAGGGTTTTTCCTGGCTCAAAAAGAGGCTTAGGTAGAGGTTAGTCATCACAGCTAACTTAACACCTATACCCCTTCTATTCCAAATGTATGCTTTGATACCAGTTTTTGGCATAGATTAACACAACACTGTCCTAGTTTAAGCATTCTTTATACTTTTCTATTTTACTAATTCTTCCAATGCTAAGAGGACCAGAGCAGGTAGCTTGTCCATATTAATTAATAATTTTATTTGTTCCCAACAAGGATAAGTGGATCTTACTTTAATTCCATTAAAGATGATTGCCATTGCCTTCACAATCATTAAGGTCATGCAACTTGTGCCCACAAATGTGACCAATAGTATTTTTTCACTATACTTTATTTTCTTAGAGTCCACCATGTTTCCCTCAGTGACTTTTGTTCCATTTGCTTATCTCCAGTATTGCCCATCTACATAGCACTTCTTACAATTAAGTATAGCAATTTTAAATATACAGTTGACAAGCTTAGGATGCGGTCTTTTGGACGATACAGTTGAGGTCGGAAGTTTGCAAACTATAGTGTTGGCAAGTCAGTTAGGACATCTACTTTGTGCATGACACAAGTAATTCTTCCAACAATTGTTTACAGACAGATTATTTCACTTTTAATTCACTATATTACAATTCCAGTGCGTCAGAAGTTTACATACAGTTGTGTTCAAATAAATAGCAGTGCGTTAAAAAAAGTGCAAATATTTTTGAATAGCTTTTAGTTCCATATTTCAAATGTAGTGGAAACATTACACATTCAATTCCAAAGGAAAGCATTAACAAATTTTATCAAGTCTGCGTTATTCTTTTACAGGAAGCAAAGAAATGGAATATTAATCTGTTCAAAAAAATAGCAGTGTCAACATTTTTCTCTTCAAACTCAAACACTTACTGTATAAACTGAAGAGATTTTTCAAGATTTAACTTCACTTTAAATTACCGAACTAATATTTAGTTGCATAACCATTGTTTTTGATAACTGCTGCGCATCTGCGTTGCATCGAGTCAACCAACTTCTGGCACCTAGAAACAGGTATTTGAGCCCAGGATGAACAAATTACATTCCACAGTTCCTGTGAATTTTTGGGTTTTGCTTCAGAAACTGCATTTTTAATGTCACCCCACAAGTTTTCAATGGGGTTGAGGTCGGGGGATTGCGCTGGCCACTCCATTACCTCAATCCTTTTTGTCTGGAACCAAGATGTTGCTTGCTTACTCGTGTGTTTGGGGTCGTTGTCTTGTTGAAACACCCATTTCAGGGGCATTTCCTCTTCGGCATACGGCAACATAATCTCTTTAAGTACTTTGATGTATTCAAACTGATCCATGATCCCTGGTATATGATAAATAGGCCCAACACCGTAGTATGAAAAACATCCCCATACTATGATTTTTGCGACACCATGCTTCAGTCTTCACAGTGTACTGTGGCTTGAATTCAGTACCTGGAGGTCGACGACCACTAGACCCGAAAAGAACAATTTTACTCTCATCATTCCACAGAATGTTACGCCATTTCTCTTTGGGCTAATCGATGTGTTCCTTGGCAAATTTTAACCGATTCGGCACATGCCGTTTTTTCAACAATGGTGCTTTACGGGGGCTTCTTGCTGACAGCTTAGCTTCGATCAAATGTCTTCTGACTGTACAGCACTTACAGGTAATTTTAGATCATCTTTGGTCTTTCTGGAGGTGATGATTGGATGAATCTTTGCCATTCTGACTATTCTTCCATTCGTTTTAACAGTAGTTGCTCGTTTTCTTCCGCGTGTTTTGGGTTTTTGTTGCCATTTTAAAGCATTTGAGATCATTTTAGCTGAGCATCCTATAATTTGCTGCACTTCTTTATACGTTTTCCCCTCTCCAATCAACTTTTTAATCAAATTACGTTGCTCCTCCAAACAATGTTTGGAACGGCCCATTTTACTTAGCAATTCAGAAGGAAATATTTTAGAACAATGTGTGAAACATTTGCTTCCCTTCTTCCTTAATAAAGGACAATTAATGACACCTATTTTTTCACAGAATGAATGAATTCTCTAATTAAACTCCACACTGCTATTATTTTGAACACGCCCCTTTCAATGAATGAGTCAATTATTGGAAAAATCCAGAAAATGATGTCATGGCTTTAGAAACTTCTGATAGGCTAATTAACATTATTTGAGTCAATTGGAGGTGTACCTGTGGATCAGTGGCGGCTGCTGACCAGAATTTTTGGTGAAGCAAACCCACAATTTTTTTTCTACCTGTGAAAATCGAACCCCTGCTTTACCTATTGAGCTAGGCCATTTTTGGGTTGTTTAACATTGACCACGTCAACTGACCAGCTGTAGGCAGAAAAAAGCTGGTGGTCATTTAAAACAGGTTTATATTTCTTGACAACTCATCACTATGGCTGTACCATTTAAATTGAGTTGCCTTCTCTCAAATGAATAACACCAGATAGAATACAATGACAAGTAGTTATGTACACACTCATTTATTAGTAGCCAAATTATTTAATCACCCATGCATATTCAATAGATAAATACTCAAATCCACCTGCACCGTAGCTGAAATAGCTTCGTTCAGATCATTTTGAATCGTCTTATGCCCTATTCATTGGAGTAGTACTACCTGGGGACCAAGTGTGATTTGTGGAGTTAGTCTGTGATCTTAATCCCGAGCGAATCTGCATTTCCGTAATTTGTAAAGTCAAAATTCCCCACCGTAAATGACCTACCATATTTCGCACAAAACAGGTCATCTGATAATATTAGTCCTGTGTGAATCGGCATCTCAGTAATTTGGGGTGATTTTTTTTCCCCAGCAAGGATTCCTTGTTTTTCCCCCGCTTTTTTCTTAATCTTTCCGAGTTGACATTTATGGAGGCTGCGGTGGAAATTATTATTGCTAATTCTGACATTTTGGGTGCGATTCTTATACCAAAATAATTTAAAGGTTACTGCTGAATTTAGGAATTCTAGCCTATTCGACTATGTAGCCAGCTTCAACGCACCAATTTGCATATGCTGTGCAAATGTGCAGAAAAACTGAGAATATGGAAGTAGCCTATAGAAATGTCACGGTTTTACGCACTAACGATATTTTCTAATGCGTGCACCTTCATCAATAAAATGATCATTCTCAGACTCAATTCGCACGGTTACACTACTGTCATGCTCCTTCGATTTTACATTAAACAGACCTGAATTACGTAGCCTAAATAATGAGTCATCTCTCGCAAACATTGAACATCTCCTGTAGCAACACACTTGGATAAAAAATAATAGGCTTTCCTTTAAACAACACACATGGCCAGCAATACATGCGACTCCGTTAGCAAGCTGCCTGTAACTAATCCACCTCGATGTAGGCTACTACGAGCATTTAACGTTAAAGCTCTGACTTACCGAGCCCACTCACTGGATAAGATTGATAGGAGGCTTTGGTCTCCCATCCGCCTTCACTTGAAATCTTTCTTCACAATCTTGAAAATAACATTACGTTAATCCTATGCGTTAATCTCGCAGAATCCGATCCAGGATGTTTATATTCACAGGTTCCATTTTCTTTCAAATGCAGCCAAATGAAATGGCAAAACTAACGTTACAAAAAGTTAGCTAGTTTAGGCTAACGTTAGGCAACGTTAATTAAATCACTAACGTTAGCAATTAGCTAGCCATTAACACTACAACACGATAAAAAATGTAACTATTTACAATACAAATCACCACTGACAACGCCACAACCATAAAAATTGAATACATTTATCTCTCACTCCCTTTCTATCTCTCTAATACAGTAACGGCAAAGATGATTATATTGCTGGACAGCTGAACTCATGTTCTGAATGGTTAGACATTATATCATGCTCTGGATAAGAGCTTCTGCTAAATGCCTATGATGAAATAAATAAAAGCTGAAATAAATCATTCTCTCTACTCTGACATTTCATATTCTTAAAATAAAGTTGTGATCCTAACTGACCTAAGACAGGGAATGTTTACTAGGTTTAAAAGTCAGGAATTGTGAAAAACTGAGTTTAAATGGATTTGGCTAAGGTGTATGTAAACTTTTGACTTCAACTGTACCTTATGTTGTAACAGGGTCAGCCACATGGTTTAGGTTTTAATTGTATTTTTTCCTGAGTATGTCATTTGCGTTTCATCAGATGGCAGCGTCCAAGTTCAACAAATGTTGAGATTAAATTCTAGAAGACACTGCGTGCGTTCATCCCCTTGTTGTACTTACATGCATGAAATAATGTGAAATAAAATGGATATTGGTTGATTTCTGGTGTATTGACTCACATAAACATTATAAAAATCAACGGCAATTCACACTGCCGTTCATTAAAAGGTCATTAAAAGAATAAAACTATAGCCTACAGGTATAGGGGGAGACAATTATAACTAATATACAGTCAAGCCGGAAAGTCTGCACACCCCTTTCACCTTCTCCACGTTTTATTACGTTACAGACTTATACTACAATAGATTGAGTACATTTTTTGCCTCAAACATCTACACACAATAGCCAATAATGACGAAGTGAAAACAGGTTTTTAGAAAATATGCAATTTTATTTTACTGATAAAAATAGGTTATTTAGGGGTTACATATCTGTACACACCCTTAGCCTAATACTTGGTTGCTGCACCTTTGGCAGCGATTACAGCTTCAAGGAGTCTTGGGAAAGGAGCTACGAGCTTGGCACACTTGTTTCTGGACATTTTTGCCCATTCCTCTTGGCATATCCTTGCAAGCTCCGTCAGGTTGGATGGGGAGCGTCAGTACACAGCCATTTTCAGCTCTTTCCACAGATGTTCAATTGGATTCAGGTCTGGGCTCTGGCTGGGCCACTCAAGGACATGCACAGACTTTCTCCGAAACCACTCCTTTGTTCTCTTGGCTGTGTGCTTCGGGTCGTTGTCATGTTGGAAGGTAAACCTTCGCCCCAGTCTGAGGTCCAGAGCGCTCTGGAGCAGGTTTTCTTCAAGGATCTCGGTGTACTTAGCTGCATTCATCTTTCCCTCTATCAGGACTAGCCGCCCCATTCCCGCTGCTGAAAAACATCCCCACATCATGATGCTGCCACCGCCATGCTTCACTGTAGGGATGGTATTAGCCAGGTGATGAGCGGTGCCTGGTTTCCTCCAGACGTGACGCTTGGTATTCAGGCCAAAAAGTTCAATTTTGGTTTCATCATACCAGAGAATCTTGATTCTCATGGTTTGAGAGTCCTCTAGGTGCCTTTTGGCAAACTCCAAGTGGGCTGTGATGTGCCTTTTACTAAGGAGGGGCTTCCGTCTGGCCACTCTACCATAAAGGCCTGATTGGTGGAGTGCTGCCTGGATGGTTGATCTTCTGAAAGTTTCTCCCATCTCCACAAGGATACTCTGGAGCTCTGTCAGAGTGACCCTCGGGTTCCTGCTCACCTCCCTGGCCAAGGCCCGTCTTCCCCGATTGCTTAGTTTGGCCGGGCGGCCAGGTCTAGGAAGATTCTTGATGGTTCCAAACTTCTTCTATTTACGAATGTTGGTGGCCACTGTGCTCTTTGGGACCTGTAAAGCTGCAGAGATTTTTCCGTACCCTTCTCCAGATCTATGCCTTGACACAATCCTGTTTCTGAGGTCTGCAGATAATTCCTTTGACCCCATGGCTTGGAGTTTGCTCTGACATGCACTGTCAACTGAGGGATCTTATATAGGCAGGTGTTGGCAATCCCCAATCATGTCCAATCAATTGAATTTATCACAGGCGGACTCCAATTAAGTTGTAGAAACATCTCAAGCAGTATCAGTGGAAACAAAATGCACCTCAGCTCACTTTTGGGTGTCATATCAAAGGGTGTGCACACTTGTGTACATATGATATTTCACATTTTGATTTTTAATAAATTAGCACAAATGTCTAAAAACCTGTTTTCACTTTGTCATTATGGGCTATTTTGTGTATAAGTTTGTGACAAAAAATTTAACTCAATCTATTGTAGAATATGTCTGTAACGTAATAAAACGTGGAGAAGGTGAAAGGGGTATGCAGACTTTCCGGCTTGACTGTACGTCTGGCTGTATTGTGTGGCGTTATTATAGTAAGGAGGGCAAAATGGAGCATTAGAGCAGTGTGTGCACGTGAGCTCGACAATACATTTCTCACAGCAAACAGTTTGTTGACTGTTTTAACTTCACTGCAGTAGTAGTGATCAAACTTACAAGAAGTGCTCGTGTGTTCTTAGCGGTTATTGATCGCAATTCTATAGTATGATGTAGCTAGCACAAGCCTATAGCACTAACCCATAAAATTGATTTTAACTTTAAACATTCAAAGTGAAATTGTTCGATTATGGTCAGCGGTACCGAAGATTTACATCACACCCTCAATAAATTTCAAAAGTCCCAGCATGGAGAAGATGGAATTAAATCTCTAAGCTTCTGAATCGCCATCGATTTCGCTTGGATGCTGTCGATGAGTCTCAGTGATCTGAGCGTACAGTTGCTAAGTGATGTAAATTATGTCAGAAGTATTCAGCATTGTTATTTGCCACCTAAACCTTGCAGCACGCTCATCATTGTGAACAAGCCTGAAATATCAATCTTCAGAATCCGTTAAAACCATTAACCTCTTTGCGCAGAAGCAAAATTGCGCCAATTTTCTCCTGTTTTCTACTGTTGTTTAAGGCTTTATAACCCCACCACACACTTGTGCAATGGCTTAAACGGAAGAAGACCCCTGCACCATTTAATGTATTTGCTTAAAATTATTTATTTACATAATCTGTATATACATTATAGGCTGTAAATGCACAAAATACTAGCAAAACATGCAAAATGGAAGTTTACTTTACAGCGCACATCTGAAAGGCAAAGATATAAAACAGGTCATACTTTAGATTTCCTGGTCCACACACCACTTGTCCATGTGCACAAAATTTTAGGAGATATGTAAAACTATTTAGGTTCTACAAGTTAATTTGTAAAGAGTGTATCCTGGCATCCCTTAGTGTCTCGAAAGGGACCAAAATTGATAAAATGTGCATTCCAGTAAATCAGGAGATAATCAGTTTCTCACAGAAAACATGATTGCATTCAATGCATGAAGGAATTTCCATCTTTTTCAAAAGAAATGGGGGTTGAGATATATAGGGGTCCAAAAACCTATCCAACCCTATCCGAAATGAATACAATGTTTTGTTTGTCCATATTATGGCCCATTGATCGGTCCTGGGCTTGCAGTTGGACTCACTGGTGGAGGTGGCTGAGAGGAGAACACTAAAAAGACTTTTATCAATCATGGACAATGCACATCACCCACTACATAAAACAATCACTGCACAAAAAAGCACCTTCAGCAACAGACTCATCACAATACGCAGCAGCAAAGAACGCCTAAGGAATTCCTTCCTTCCGCGGCCATCAGACTTTTTAACTCCTCTAACTTTGCACGAAACTAGGGACTAAATTATGCCAATTTGCACAGGAATCATGTTCCATAGCTGCACTTTATTCTCTGAGGTTTTTTACCGTTGTTGTGTTTTTTATAATATGATGACCCTTGTTGTTTTTACTGTCCTTGTTTTATTTGTTGTTGTGTTGTTGTTCTTGTTACTGTGAGCTGCTTGGCACTTCAATTTCCTTCGGGATCAATAAAGTGAATCTAATCTAATCTAATCTAATCTAATGATACTGGTGTGCTCAATATAGGATAATGCATGGCTAAGCTATGTATAAATGCTAATGCTACAATACATGTGACTTATCCTCCCATTCAGCCACAAGAAATGAGATAGTAAAATGAGAGCAACATAATGTACTATGTGCAAATCAAAAATAAATATGGTGGGTATTTCAAGAAAAAAAAAGAAAAGAATTGTGAAATTGTTTACCTCCAGAAACTTACATGGATACTGTGACTAAAATTTACCCTGGTCACAAATAAAGTTGTTACTTTAGTCTACAAAAATCAATGCCAGCCAGCGACACTGGATTACCATTGACAACCAGCAACAATGTCATAGGTTACATTACATTACATTACAGGTATTTAGCAGACGCTCTTATCCAGAGCGACTTACACAACTTTTTAGAATTTTTTTTTAACATATTATCCATTTATACAGCTGGATGCATTCTGAAGCGATTCAGGTTAAGTACCTTGCTCAAGGTGTCCTACCTGGGAATCGAATCTGCAACCTTTCGGTTACAAGGCCAGTTCCTTAACCATTATACTACACTGCCGCCCCAGGCTAGTTTATGGCCCATTGATGCTGGTGTGCTCAACATAGGATAATGCATGGCTAAGCTATGTACCAATACTAATGATACGATACATGATATGACTTATGCTACTATTTAGCCACAATAAATGAGATAATAAATGCTCTATTTTACATGGCTACTGTGGCGCTAAAATTCAACCTATGCACAAATAAAGTTATTACTTAATTTAATACAGTTAATACTTACAGATCGACAGCAACATATTCGCCCTGGGCAAAAGCATCTTCAACAACACTATGCTTTCAGCCTCAGAGCCACTTTCACTCTCTCCCTCCGACTCACTCGTAAAAATTGATTCCACTACCTCCGCAAGGGACATATATTTTTATCGCCATCATATACATGAAATAAAGATTACGAGATGGAATAAATAATGAAAAAATCTACTCGAATTTCCTGTAATAATGAAACTGCGTATGAAGCAGGCAGAATTTTGATCCAAAATGGCTTCCGAATGAGAGCAACCTAGTTATGTGTTAGGCAGGGATATCGGTCAGCTGGTTAAATCTACCTATGTAAATGCCATACCATTTCAGAAAGCTTAGGATGCGCTCTATTGGACGATATAAGAGTCCATTAAAATCACGTTTGTTTGAAGGATTTACAACTGCATTTTTTGAATGCTCACAATTACGCACGCCCATTTTGGAGATTGCACACATGTTGAAACAAGGATGATATCTTAAAAGTGGGTCAACCAAGGCAAAAAATAATCTCAGATTCTTGCAGGGGACATCTTAATCTTCATAACCAAAGGTAAGGTAACGACTTTCATTTACAGCAGCTTTTTATGGGAAAAAGAAAGTTATCTGGTGACAAACAAATACCACTAGTTTTTTTTCCTGTCGAGTGAGTAGGCATGTTGGCAGTTTTACTGAACTGTATTCAGGATCTTGGATGTTTTTTCTTGTTGCTGTGATAGTAAACGATTTTTTGGTGATAAGATAAAAACTTTAAAGGGGAAGTACACTCTAGATCACTTTTTTTAAGCTGTAAATGTGTTTGTATGCCTACCTTATAATAAAACGTACTCATCTATTCCGTTATTTCAATTCTGAAATAATATTGTATATCATAAAAAACTGGCAGAAAAGCGTCTTTGTGCTGCCCTCTAACAGTTGAAATTTCCTTTCTGCTCCCCACACTGCCCCTGCCCCAATCGTGTCAGAGTACCTATTTGGAGGTACCTCTACGTCATGTGGATGAATGTTGTCGCCCATAATGGAAATAGCCGACACCTCATTGGTTAGATGCACTACGGTCCTTTGGTTTCGGCTCCACGTTTTTAAACCAGAACAACGTGGCGTCCTGTTCATAAACTCTAATTCCAGCTAAATAGTCCACTAAAATATGTTTCCGGAAATATTTGAGGTGAAAAATAGACCATGCAGTTGCAGAATCTTGATTCATATTTGATCTGCAACGTCTAATTTGACAGTTTTATTCGAGCTATACAAAATCGTTTGTACACTGTATGTTCATTTAGGCAAATGACGATGGACACAGCTCCTCCGCCCCCACCCCTCTCCCACGCTCACCCCACAAAGTATTTTTCAAAATTGTGTAGTAGGCGGAGACAGGCTGAGACAGTGGGTGTATTTACTCTTTAATTAAGTCTCAAATATGTCTAAATGTCTGCTATGTGGTCCATTGTAGATAACCTGAGATCCATTCAAATGCAGAGAGGTTATAGAATCGCTTGTACCTGAAAATAAAAACTTCCCAGTCTTTTTGTTTGCCCCCGTCCCAACTTTTTTGGAACGTGATGCAGGCATCAAATTCAGAATTAGCGTATATTCACAAAAATAAATGAAGTTGATAAGGTAAAACATTAAATATATTTTATTTGTACTGCTTTCAATTAATAATATGTAAAATAGAATTAACAAAACACTGCTTTCTGCTTTTATGTGCATTTTATATTCTGTCCCAACTTTTTTGGAATTGGGGTTTGTACATTCACTGTAACTTATCCCCAGCCAACAAGCTAAAAACTTACGTGTTATAGTTGACTCTGAATTGACATTAATGATTCTCATATCAAGAATGTCACCAAATCTGCCTTTTATCACCTGAAAAGTATTATTGAGTGTGGTCTTTTCTCTCTCAGAGCAATACAGAGAGACTAGTGCACACTTTCATTACTAGCAGCCTAGACTATTGTAATGCTCTCCTATCTGGTATCCCCAAAAAAGCTATAAACCAATTACAATTAATTCAGAACTCTGTATGAGTGCTGTCAAGGACCAGAAGGAGAGCACACATTACACCTATTTTAAAGTCTCTAGACTGGTTACCGGTTAGTTTTCGTATTGATTTTAAAGTTATTCTACTAGTTTATAAAGCGCTGCATGGCCTTGCTCCAAGCTAGAAGTCTCAAATGCTTTTAATGTATGAACCAGGAAGGCCCCTGAGATCCTCTCGGAGCAACCATTTAACTGTCCTGAAAAGCCAAACGAAAACCTTCAGTGAGGCAGCATTTATTGGCTATGCTCCTAGTCGCTGGAGTAACCTGCCTGAGGATCTGAGGGCAGCTGAATGTATTGATATTCTTAAATGTAAGCTCAAACCTTTGCAGCCTGGCTTCTACCTCAGGTTTTATTTATCCATTTATTTATTTTAGCATACATCTTAAATTTAGGTGTGCACTAGTCAATCTCATTTTATTTAGTTTTACTTCTTTTTGTTTTATTGTTTTATTCTTTTTTGATTATTATTCTTTTAGTCTTTTAGTGTTTATTATTCTTTTATTAAATGTTTTTATTCTTGTTCAATATTTGTCTGTCAATCACATTTGCATGGAAAGCACTTTGAACTGCATTTACTTGTATGAAAGGTGCTATATAAATAAAGTTTGATTGATAGATTGATTATCTGATACTAAATATGAAATATACAATCCTACCATTGGTTTTACGCATAGATATGTCCCTTTCAAAATTCAGTAGTCATTTATTGTCTGGGACAATCCGTTTGAGAAATACACACTAATTTATAACACTATTACACAATCTAAAACATTGAAGCGTAAAACCCCCCACACTCTGCAAACCTGGCTCATGCGTTCCAGTTCATTCTGGTTTCATTGATGACTCCTTTATCCAATATAGGACATTATAACCTTAGCAACGGTGTTTGCAATGTCTTATTGGATGCTTTGAACAATAAATTACAGCCGGGCATAATAGCATTTTTAGTTTTATTAGTTTAGTTTTATGTAAACAACTTAGAATGTACATTCGCTCGCCGAGGTGTAATAGTTGCAAGTTTATTTTTGCAAGTTTTTACTAATTTACTAAGTCGCCAGCATGTCTAGATAAAATCCTAAACTGCTTACATTGATTTTGGTAGTGGATCAGAAGATACTATAGTTACCAAGATACCATACCATTGATTCTGTCAGAGAACATGCCCGAGGGATAAGCATGAGGGAGATTTTCCTCCTCGATATGCAAGTGTTACTGTTTGGAATATTTCAAATATGTACGTTAGTTTTTACACCACAGTTTTGTGCCATATGTTTGATACTGTTATTTTCACATTTTGAGTGCATTTCACATACTGAAGTGTAAACATTCATAGGTGGCTCAGTCATGCTTTGTGTTTGATTTGCCCTTAAGCTAGAATATTTGCCAGAATTCTCCTCCTGAAGGTGGAATATTACTTTATTGTAATCTTATCATACATAATACTATGTGTATTACTATGTATTACTATGGTGTATCTCCCAGGGCTATCTATACTTGTCACTTAGGGCATGAAAAATACTCATTAGAATTTACTGTGCATATGTGCTAGATGAATGTAAGGAGTGAGTATAAATGGAGTGAGTATAAATGTGTATATGCTTGATAATGGACAAAAAATATTATTACATGTTTTGGATAGGTCTTTGGACCCATAAATATCTATCCCCCTATACCATGTTAATTTCACATATATGTCTGCAATAAATATACAGTAAAATATTTTTTAAATTTGAATTTATTCTATATAAATTGCCTGTGAGTCGTGTCTCTCCTGTCAGCGCATAGTTTGTAAATCATCGAATAGCTACAATCGGATATGCAAATATTTTAAACATTCATGTAAAAACCCCATGGAAACATAATTTAAAAAGTTTTATTTACGCCAAAAAGTGACTAAAGTTCAGTTCAAGATCTCCACTGACCCTGCACCACGGTTCTTTTGTTTATCAAATGAGAAATTAGACATGTGAATAGGATGGAGCTAGGCTCTGAAAAAAAACAAAAAAAAACAAATGATTCTCTGAGCTCTATGACCTGCCAGCAAGCTGGGCACAGGTAGCCTGCATATTTGGGGATCCAAAACAAACAATTTTTGGAGCATCAAAGTTTATTTTATTCACGCTATTAATTTAAACATTTTTCTATTAGCCTATACACAATTTGTGCATTAGCATAGCCTACGCATCATAACATATGCTATCTCTTTCTTTGAATTTGTGTACACGTAGTCACGGAATTAACTGTGTTAATGTTTTAGTATAGCTAAAAAACCAGTAGGTGGTGTGAATTGTTCATTTTTTTAAAATTGAGTTTGCATTTTCAAGTTTTTTGTCATCAAATAAATGGATAAAAGAGTATTCTACTAATGACTTGCTAATGTGATAGTTGTCCTCTCAGTGGGGCTGAGCAGTTGTGAACTAAAAACTTTCAGTGATTCTTAGGTGTGAATGGATGACAGGGAGAGGGGTATGGGGCGGGGGGCTCGCTTTAGCGGTTATTTGACCGCTTTACTCCGTTGTTCTAGGTGTATTTTAAAAAATATTTCTTTACTAGAAAGTAATTTTTGAAATTTTTAAATATGACCAGATATATATGACAATTATAGGAAAAGTCATAAAAGGAGGCAGCAGCCCGACTCGTGCAGAATTCCAAAAGCGGGCAAATGACCGCTCCCATCCTTCTAGTGGTTAATCAAATTAACTGTGCTCCCTCAACAAAGATTTTGTGTTATCAGCTCAACAGCTGTTGATTTAAACACACAATAAAAAAGTCATCTTTCGTCAGCTTATGATTTTCCAGGCATTATTAGCCTATTTTGTATAAAATGGATGACCTCAAAGCCTTGCATTTAATCAATTGTTTCATTTTATTTTACTTCATCAATTAATTAAAAAATAAACAGTTATTTTTTTCAAAATTGGCACTCTCATTACTGTGGTAACAAATTTATTTAAAAAAATATGACAAGTACTCGTATCGGTACTCTGTATTGCTAAGTACCGAAAACTCGGTACTCATCGCATAAATTACATGGCGGCCATACAGCCATGGTCGTCAGTGTCCTGCTATTTGGCCGTGATGGCTTTACAACTTTTGCGAGTCTTTAGGCCATTGTGGCCGAACTGCCATTTTACTTTGACTGAAATGCCTGCAAGTCAAACCTGTGACCAATCGACGTATTTACTAGCTAACGTTGCTATCATTTAGAAATCAATAGAATATGTGTTCCATTTTGTGATCCGTCTTCGGAAATGATCAACTATTCAACAGATTTGTGGAGTGTGTGGACTTCCCTCAGGAGTCTATAACCAGCTACAAGTGTAAAACTACAGTGTTTTGATTGGTGGTAGACTAATCTGACAACGATTGCCTGCTTGTTCATGCACAGATGAGTAGCCTAGATTTGGAAAGTGAATAACTAACCTGTGCATATGCGCTAGATGAATGTAAGATTTGCCTTGGAGTGAGTATGAATGTGTATATGCTTGATAATGGACAGAAAATATTATTATTACATGTTTTGGATAGGTCTTTGCACCTATAGATATCTATCCCCCTATACCATGTTAATTTCACATATATGTCTGCAATAAATATACAGTAAAATAGTTTTTAAATTTGAATTTATTCTCTCCGCCCCCAGCAATGCTTGTGGGCAGGATTACGTAAAAACTACCATACCAATTTGTGTGTAGTATAGTATGTATGTGTAGTATGGGCCAAGGACGAACCCATTACATTTTGGAGCGGATTTGATCAGTGGTTTTCAAAATAAATATATACGCGTTTACAATGTTTTGCAATGGGGCGCCGCCATGTTTAGTGATTTTGACCACTAGATTATGCCCCGGAGCATAAATAGTTTTTTCTTTCAGAAAAACTACATCTAGTCTGCTGGATACAACAGGAACAGCTCTACGTTCGACATTCGAGGTACTTGGAAAATATAAGGTAATAATAACCATATTATTTCTGAAAATCGTAGTATTACGCTACATGTTTTTGTTCACGTGAAGTGGTCCCTTTCTCTGTGTTATTGGTAGTCTAGCCGACTTGGGTAGTTGATGTAACTGACTATTCGGGGGAGTATTCCAGCAAACCCGTTTTCTGACATACCCCCCGATGTGATTGACCAGCGGAGTTCCGGTTAACGGATAGGCTATAGAAGTTCTTTCACCTATCTAACTAGCATTCTATCTGCCTATTCAAGCCATCATCAAATAACTGATAAGCTTAAATAGGCTAGCTAGCCTAGAAGCTAGGCTAGCTTCCCCCTTAGATACCACCTGCTATTCCATAGCAACAAACAACGAGCCTAGTTCAGCAAGTTGCTGGAAGGACGATGAAGACGATTTTTAAGGACATACATAGCTGATGTGTGTACACAGTGTTCTGTTTGGTCCAAAAAAATTTACTGAAAAGGATATATTTTATTTAAAAACAGCTTGCCAGTCAGGGGAGAAATAAAGGTACTGTAGGTTTATTACACCAGAACTGATTAAAACGTTGTCCCACATTACAATAGAACATCATCATCATATCAATGCAGATGCATGGAGTCCGCTAATAGTACTGTAGGCTACTAAGTACTGTAAACATCTTGCCACAGTCATCTAAGCGGGATGGGTGGAGCAACAAAAGAGGTGAGCTTGAATTACATTAGAACACTTGAATAGACAGATCATCATATCAATTCAGATGGATGTAGACTGTTTAGAGTACTGTTGGCTACTCAGTACTGTGACATCTTGCCGCAGTCATGTAGGGGGGATGGGTGGAACTGAAAAGGTGTGCTTGAATTACATTAGAACAATTGCCTTTGAATGGTAGTGTATATATTTTTATGTCTATAAAGTTGAGGACTAGAAGAATGGGCAATGTAAGGCATATATTCTATTTACTAAACGAAAAGGCCAGCTATGAAACAATGAGCTTTTTGGGAAGAGGTAGTCGCCCTCTAATGGTCGGTCGAAATTATTACACAAAAATAGAAAAACTATTCGTGGGCTTCAGTTGTTTTAAGCATTATATGTTTAATTGCATAACAAGTTTAGACGCAGGATTTAAAAAAAAGTCATTGTCCATTACAGGTCTAAAGAGATGTCACCAGTTGTCCATTATAGTGGACACCAGGTCTAAAGAGATGTAATCTGAACAAGTCTATTTATATTATGAATGGTACATTTTCATATGTATTGGTATAGTACCAAAAGTTAATATTTGCCTAAAAATTTTCATATTCAGTCATGGAAATCTGTCAGAAATTGAGTGTTTGGATATTGGGGATGTGAATGAGGATGAAGGTGCACCCTTAACAGCCAAGATTCAGATAGTTGCTATATGTAAGAGAGGTTATTTAATTAACATATTTTATTTATCTGAGTGGCCAAATATGCACATTATCTATTCAATTTCACTATTAAATCCAGTGTGAATAGAAATAATCTAAATTATTAATAGACATATAGAGATTTCACAACTGTTCAGACCTGACGTCCACTGCAATGGACATGAAATAAAATAAAACAATTTTGGCCTCATTTCTACATGTAATATGAGTAAGAAAAATGAATGCGCTGACTGAATGAAAAACGACAGTGCACATGACGTGACGTTTTGCGATGCGTAGCTGTCAGGAATACATGCTGGAATCGATAAGAGAATTGATAAGCTCGAAGGCGAACGATTCCGAGGAATCGGACAACTTGGAACCGTTTAAATCATCGATCCGATCCGTGACCCAAAACGAGGTGTGGGAATCGAGAACCGGTTCCCGTATCCCACCCCTAGTTTTGGGTCACGGATCGGATCGTTTTTCTGATCAGCAAAAAAATATAACTTTGCTTTCCATTTATTCTGCAAAACACTTAACAATGAACTTTTGGATTCATTTAAAATGAAAAACATACATGTGATTTAACCCCTTGGCGCAGATGGCAAATTTCACCTATTTAGGGGGTGCTCTGTTTAAGGCTTTATAACTCTGGGGGCTCGATCTTGGCGCTTGGTCTAAGCGCAAGGCGTAAAGTCCATTTAGGGCGTGTCCAAGTCCACTTTTGCTATTTTAACGGCGTGTTTTTTGGGCGCTAAGCAAGGAATAGGCTATATGGATCAATAGTAGCCTATGATAAATATTATTCGGACAAACCATTATGAGTTCCCGGTAATTCCCAACAGTACTGTTATTTTACAAAATATATGCGGTTAAATTTCGTTAAAGGCACCTGCAACAGCTGAGAATAAGCTACCAATGGCTTCCGTCTCACCTTAGAAAACGCCAAATTAGCCTGCTTGTTTAATGAATTTCGTTTGATTATGCAATGAAGCAATGAACTCATGTTCAAGCTTCATCCGAAGTTCATTACCTGCATTCATTTTGATTAATAAAATATAGTTATTTTGCCTTAAGGCCGGTATACACTGTGCGATTTCTGCCGTCCTTTACGATTGTTGCATGTCAGACTGTGCGATGCAGCCACGATAATCTATTGTCTTCGTTGTAGTCAGACTGTGCGATAAGATCCAAAGCGTTCTATAATAAGTTCAGAGATTCTATCCTACGATTTTGCTAAAGTAGCCTCCGTCATCTGACGTGATCAAATACGCATTCCAACAGACAGTCTATAACAAACTGTAAATCAATGGTTCGCATGGGAACACTCCTACAACAATGTTGACCCCATACAGAATAATCAAACACTGTCTGTCTTTTCTGTACAACAAACACAATCTATAGCAGGCTAGTCTATAAACCAGTAGGCCTATAGCCTATGCGATCTGGCTCCTAATATGACCAGACAAAGTTGCGAGACGCTCAACGAAAAAGTCATTTAGAAAAGCAAAATGCCTAACGGATCGGAATCCAATTGACCTCCAGTGGAGAGGCAAGGAAAATGCACCTGATGAACGCATAACTACACACAAAAGGTGGGCACAGAAATCATTTTTAAAAATATAAACACAACTTAGGCCTACCTTTGATGGATTTGAATTGGCGTGTGAAAGTTTTCTACATGACAATAGGGCAGGGCTTGGTGTTGAAAAGGCTATGGTTATAATGTCATCATTGTCCAAAGATAATATTTCTATAAAGTTCCCTTGGTTAATAGCCTCCTCCGGTTCCCTGTGCCCGTGGAGTGTAATATCCTGCTTTGCACATGTTATTAACGTTACGATGTAATACTTTCATATGCGGTTTCTCTATGAATGGAAATGTTGAATGCGAGACGGCGTTTCACCGACATTTCAGCACAAAAATGTTCACAGGGAAAACTGCGCTGACTTAGCAAGTGCTACACGATGCTGTTTGCTGTTCTCGTGTTTTGAACAAGCCTGCCTAAAATACTTCCACAAACTCTCTATGCAACGCCGGAACGTGTCTGCAGACTTTACAGTAGCGTTACCCTGCGTCCCAATAGTTTTACTGTAGGCTAGGCTACTTCACCTCCCCTGGTATTATCTTGCGCACAAGCTCCGCGGTTTCGCAAAGCTCGGCGGCCCGAGTCTGATCCAAGCTGCTTGTCTGAATCTCCCACAAGTGTCGTTTAAAAAAATATATATATTTTTTTTTTTTTTAAATGAAGTGATTGATAGGCTGTTTGTTTAGCCATGTTAGCTACGCCAATGAAAACTAGCTAGTAGCTAACTTACTTGCAGTAGGGACCCGCACTACGTGCATTGACGGCGTATAAACCTCTGGCACAAATAAATTGTAAGAGTCACTGATAGCTAAATGATAATCAATTGCATCACATTCACAAAACTTTATTTTTTCAGGAGTTTTTTGGGGGGGATTAATATAAGAATTATGGCAACATTGCACACTGCTAGCCGAGCATTCATTCACTTGTTTGTTCATCCAAGATGGGCTGGGGCGAAATTTACTGAAGTGAGAGATGTGCTTCAAAGGAAACATTCTTCCTTTCTTCGCTTTCGTTAAGGATATTACATTGGTAGTGACGAGTTTCTCAACTTAGTTTAAGGCTGTTTATTTGGGACGCGAAATGGTTTGAGAGCGCTTGCAAACCGGTAACGTTATAGAGAAAACAAAGGAGTTTGTCTCTTACGTCATGCGTTGCTGTTCTCCTATTGGTTGTCCATGAAACTTCCACAGTCTGTGGTCGTAGCAGCGGTCACACTGCAAGATTTTGGGCCGAAATTTCTGACACTGTCAGTCTTCCGTCGTAGGCGAAGATTCACAAAATCGGCCGTCGGAGAGTATGTCACACTGAGCGATCTAAGACAGGCGATTTCGGCCACGACGAAAGATTCTTCTACGATTAGGCAAATTTTGTCTGGGACTGAAAAATCGTGGCAGAAATCGCACAGTGTATACCAGCCTTTAGTGATGACAATAAATACAAGAAAGCTGTCAGGTTGGCAACCCATAGGTTCACGCATATTTTCCCTTGTTTTATAATGTCCTGCTTATGGAAATGGGACCAACCTGTTTTACTGGTAGCTTTAAAACAATCTACTTTCCCAGGAAGACCATTAAAAGTGTGATTTACAGCAGGGGAAACAGACCTGCTCCTGTAAAGCGCACATGCAGATAATGGTATTAAAATGAATTGTGAATTAATTGTAACGTGCTGCAAATTTGTTTTCGTTTCTAATTAGACGCTTAGTTCTCTTTAAAATCTTTTGTTCAGTTATGGAATAACAGGTGAAATCAGCGGGGTTTTAATAAGCTGAGGGTATGGAAACATTGTCACTGTAATTAAAAAAATCACACCCAGGTGGTGAAATAAGCGGTGCAGGTTTTGAGCAGTCATATTAAAAAATGCAATAGAAAATGTGTGTGTTGTTTACATGTACAAAAACAATGGCCTCTGGTTTGGTGACATTTTTACATTATGCTTCTTATTAATTAGTATACTTACAGACATTCCATTTAACAAACATGTAAAAGAGAAATAGAGATAAAAGGACAGCAATTGGTATTTCAGAAGAAACAGGAAATATGACAGTTAGTACTCTGATAAAAAAACAGGAAAGATTACAGTTATTACTTGAACAATATCAATGGAATTCCAAACTCAACAAGAGGGTGCATGGATTGTTGGGCCGTTCCATAACTGACTGGGTCCAGCAGAACACTGGTGCTAGATTTTGTACTGATTTTGCTTCGGGGGGTTGCTACGGCGACTAACCTTGCTAACAGGTGGAATGTTCAAAACTCCACTCTAGCAGCAGTTGGTCATTTCAATTTCGAACCCATTTTCTAACTTGTGACGACGACTACAGTTTTTAAGGTACACAGACATAATATGTATCAAAATGTTCATGTGGTTCCCAGAATTCCTACGGTGGAAATATCTAAGCTGTGACATTTTTAGTTAGTAAAATATTCAGTGTTGTTTGAAAACCATGCTCCCCATTCACACAAATGGTGGAATGTTCAAAACTCCACTCTAGCAGCAGCTGGTAATTTCAATTTCAAACCCATTTTCTAACTTGTGACGACGACTACAGTTTTTAAGGTACACAGACATAATATGTATCAAAATGTTCAAGTGGTTCCCAGGATTCCTACGTTGGAAATATCTAAGCTGTGACATTTTTAGTTTGTAAAATATTCAGTGTTGTTTGAAAACCATGCTCCCCATTCACACAAATGGTGGAATGTTCAAAACTCCACTCTAGCGGCAGCTGGTAATTTCAATTTCAAACCCATTTTCTAACTTGTGACCACGACTACAGTTTTTAAGCTACACAAGACATATTATATACAGATGAGCATCTGGTTCCCAGGATTCCTACGGTGTGAATATCTAAGCTGTGACATGTATATTTTTTGAGATAGAGCTGTCTGAAGCTGGCCATGCTTTTCTCAAGCTACTATTGTATTCCCGGGCATGCGACGCCTAGGCGACTCCTGATTGGTTTAAATCTCATGCTACGAACGGACGGACGGACACACGTCACGTATAGAAGCGGCTGCACTGCTTAAAAATATGAAGGACGAAGAATAGCTAAGGTTACAATTCAGTTAACATGGTGACATTCATCTCTGTTTTTTAACCATAGGCTATCGAAAAAACTTTATGCACAGCAAATCCGCTGTAGCCTAGGTTATTTGAAAAACAATAAAAGCAATATTCACTGGACAAGGTTTTGAACTTTTTTCAGTCACAAACCATTCTATTTACCTACAGGCTGTATTCCTAGATAAACAGAGCTGGATTGTAATGACATCTGAAGCGCATTTTCAGAACTCAAATGTCCGTCTACTGCAGTGTGCGAGTTTTCCATTGAATGACAATTCACGCATTAGGTGTAAATGACAATTTGCGCATTAGTCTTGATATAGGTGCTATCAGCTCCTTTTTAATAGATAGCCATTGTCCCGTACCATCGCACATCGCCTGGATGTTGATGGAGTGGGCTGAGAGCAATGTAATGTGGCATTCTCCTTCGCTGAGGGAAAGGTATGTGGACCAATGGAACCTTTTATTATTATGAATTTTTAATATAACCTACACAATAATATTTCACATTGTGATCTAGGTATTTCAGTCATGCTTGTGCGCGCCCCTGTGTGTATCAGACAGGAGGGTACACGCGTTGTGCACACGCCTATGTGGACGCACTTATATGCGCCGTTAAAATAACATGTAAACAACTGCAACATGACTTTAGACCAGGTTTGTGGGGGTTCTAGAGCAAGCGCTTTCTGCTGCCTCAAGATAGCAATACACCAAAAAGAATCCTGGCCACTCCTCATCTTAAGACCAACACGCCCAGTTCACTTATAATGGGCGCAAGAATACATGGTATTTAAACAGCGTGAACGCAAGGCGTTATAATGAACCATTTGCCGGGTGTAAGATAGCAAAGACACTTGCGTTTGGGTTAGCGCCGGGTGTAAGATAGGGCCCCAGGTGTGAGCATCACATAAACTTGGTAAATGGCTTAAATGAAACAAGACAGGTGTACCACTTACAATACAAACTTAGATTAGTTTATTTTCATATTTAAGTCAAAATAAAGTGCCACAAATGCAAAGAAACTTTGGAAAAATTAAAAAAGAAGTTTTTTTTTAGTTTGCTGAGAGCTACGTAAGTGAAATCTGTAATATATATACATTTCCTGGATCATAAACTCCATGTCCACAAGTTTTGCTAAATCTGAGGATGATATGCAGAACTGCTAAAGGTCTATGATGCAAAATATATATAACTAGATATATTTAACTACAAATCAACAGTTTTGGCTCATAAAACTCACTTTTGCATAATTTTCAAGCGGGAATTACTATATTTTCATCAGTATAGGGGGGTAGATATCTATGGGTCCAAAACCCCGATACAAAACATGTCATAAAATTAATAAAATTAGTTTTGTCCATTATAAAGCATATACATTTGCTCCTTCTGATGGCTTAAGATAAAAAAACATTGATATCACAGTGTTACATACAACTAAATATGTGGCCTAATCATTCACTCTTGTACCTCAATAAAACATCACTTGTCCCTGTACTCTACAGTATGTACTTTTGTCCTGGGATTGCATTTTTCTGTATTTTTTAATTTTCCTATTCATAATGACTCCAAGGAAATTTTTACCGTAAAGGGTAAGTTCGCTATTTTGGACCTTGGACCCTATTTGCGGTCCGTCTTCCATGAACCTGACCCATGAAGTCCATTTTTTCGCTGATCGGTCCAGTATTGAGTTCGGTACAGATTTCCTGTAGGCTCTCACTGGGCTACAATAGAAGTCAACGGGGCAATTAGAAATGTTATGGAAAAACAACAATAAATGTGCTTTTATAGCTCAGTGTGTATTCCTACGGTCTCAGTATGCTCTCCTGTGAAATGTAGGCTATCGCAAACGCAAACCGAATGTTGAAACAACAGTTCCATTTGAAACATAACTATTTCTCCGACCGCACTACCTCGCACTGTAAACGTCCGCAGTCTAGCTACGTTGTAGAGAGGCCGCTTGAAAAGCAGTTGATCACAAATCCTGACCTCCCGTTGGAGTTTACTAGCTAGTAGCCTACAGCAGAAATATTTGTAACGCAGTTTGTAATCATCATTTGTAATAATTTATCACAGCAATGGTGCGCGAATGTGCATTCCTCAGTTGTGGGAATAAAATGTCTGGACGCTCAAATACCAGTTTTCACAGGCTTCCGTTCTCTGACCCAGAAAGATTGAGACTTTGGCTGGTTGTCTTACGGATCGACATAAACACTCCAGTCAATCAACTCCGTTTGGCAGACTCGCGAGTTTGTGGAGCGCATTTCGACGATACTGATTTCTGTAACCGCAAATCAGAAGCAAAACACTGGTGGCTAAAGAACACAGCTGTTCCTCGTGTCGGACCTGCAGCACTATCAAGCACCGGAGCGGAGGTGAGTTATATTTAGCTATAACGTTACTAACATTTTTTTTTTTTTTTTTTTGAGCGCGTCCTCTGACCCAGCACTCATACCAACTAACAAAATCCGAGCTTGACATAAGTTGGTTTCTTGTAACAAAACTGTCGGAAACGTTCATCAACTATAACTTTTTACAATTCTATAATGTTTTATTTACAAATGCTTGACGCATGGTGTCCTGTCCAAAGTTCTCATCTATCACATATCTGTTGGCAGTCATAGTGTAATGGTAATCAATGGAGATGATCCAGTGTCATCCACGGATACATCCAGGTTTTCAATGGCATTCGGTAGCAACAGATCCCACTCCCTACAACACAAACTTTCCTCCTCTCTGGGCATCTGCTTGCACCTCTTGCAAGAACACCAAAAGTCCCCCGAAATTCTTGGTCTAGCCTCGGCAGCGACTTCGGATAACATTACCTGCGCAACTTCAGCCTCTCTCTCTTCTCTTGCTCTCTTATCATCCATCTCTTGTAGTTCCGTGTCCGTGTATTCTGGCTCAAATCTGTAGCCAGTAACGTCAAAGTCAAAATCGAATTCTTCGTCTTCGTAATCATTATAGTCATCCATCATCCAGGTTTTTTTGTGGAAATTGTAGCCTACGTTGCTGCAGGTAAACAAATGCAGACTGCTCACATAGTTTCGTAAACGGCCGGCACACCTTCCCGCTCCCCTACCCCCGAAACATAGTACTCCGCGGGAGCAGCGAAAACAAGCAACAGAGAAATGCTTACTTCCAAGCCATGCCAAGCACGTAAAAATGTTCGGATTGAGATACATTTCACAGGAGAGCATACTGAGACCGGTAACAATACACCCTGAGCTTCCCGTCTCATTTATTGTACATGAAAGCACATTTATCGAACATTTCTAATTGCCCCGTTGACTTCTATTGTAGCCCAGTGAGAGCCTACAGGAAATCTGTAGCGAACTCAATACTGGACCGATCAGCGAAAAAATGGACTTCATGGGTCAGGTTCATGGAAGACGGACCGCAAATAGGGTCCAAGGTCCAAAATAGCGAACTTACCCTTTAATCTACCACATATCAGCGCACAGTAAATTGGAATGAGCATTTGTCATGCCCTAGGAGACAAGTATATACGCCATAGCCTATATTATGTACAATAACATGAACATAAAATAGTATTGCACCATCTGCAAAATGCTACCAAATGTTCTATCTTCAATGAACATCGGTAGCCTACATCAAAAATACATTTAACGATTGCACTACAGTATGTGAAATGCACTCAAAATGTGAAAATAACAATAGGGCTATCAAACATATTGGAAAGACAGTGGTCAAGTGGAAACACGAACGTACATATGTAGCCAGCGAGACCAAAGGTATTTTAGACGCAAAAATACTTACATATCGGAAAAGGGAAACTCCCCTCCCTAATGCGTATTCTATAGAGCTTGCGTACTACTAGACCGTTAAAACGAAAACTGCAGTTACGCTGGGCTGTAGTAAATTGTTCAAAGCACACAAAAAGAGAGGGCATATACCGTTGCTAAGGTTATAATGTACTCTATTGGATAAAAAAGATGACAATTAAACCAGAATGAACTGTAATGAATGAGACAGGCTTACAGGGCATGGGGGTATTACGCGTCGACGTTTCAGATAGTGTAATAGCGATATAAAATGTTGTATATTTCTCAAACCGATTGTACCAGACAATAAATGACCACTGAATTTTGAAAGGAACATCTCGATGTGTAAAACCAATGGTAGGATTGTATATTTATTTCATATTTATTAGCATATATTGCTAGTAGATTACATGGTAGAATGAGACAGTACTTTCACAGTTTATTTTGCATTTGAGTGAGCAGGGCTTTTCACGGCTTTTCTGGCATACGATCAGGCTATTTTTGGGTTTATCTTGTTGCTATGACGTTATTCTAATTTCATATGATGAATAAATATATTTATGAACTCAAACATAGACGCTATTGTCCACTATGTCACGCATGGGTAGGTATAGACTAGGTGGGGGGTTGCTTGTTAAATGGACTTGCTACGGGGAAATAGTGACACTTAGAAACTCACGAACCGTCTACCAATAAATTTAAAACACAGTGTTTGTGATTTCCGCTAACAGTTTGGCTGCAGTAGCAACGAATATCTCAGTTGAGAAAAAAGATTCCGCCGGCGTCACCTTCTACGCAAAGGGGTTAAACGATGCAGGAGGCTTTTCAAGGTCTTCCGCTCCTCTGCTAGCCATGACTGTTTTTGCAACCCACACAGGCAATGCGAGCATCTCTGATTGATTTGTTCGTTGGCATTCCAATTGAGAAAACATACCCCCTTCACGTGAACGTACAACGGCTTTTTTTGCACAATCAAAGCAATATTATTGCGCTATCGCATCTCTTGTCTATCTTTTCACTGCAACTCCACACCGTGATTTAGGGAATTATTTAAAAAGTACCAGCAGCAGTAAAATGTGTATTTCAGGGAATTATTAGGCTACTTAAAAAAGTAACAGCGGCAGTAAAATTTGTATTTCACTGATAGTTACATTTTGCAAAGTAATCCACGGTTCACATGCGTGCCGAACCGTGAGGTGGTGATCCGTACGGACCACGGATCAACTACGTTCCGTAACACCCCTAGTATTTACCAGTGCCGTGGAAACATTTTTTGTATGTTGGACATTTTCTTCCTTCATGTTGCTATTTATTGGTTTTGTTGCGCGGTCATATCAACCGGTAGCAGATTAGAATTGCGACCACAGCTGACAACTCATCATGTAAGCAAATATATCCTGCATTGATCTGTCGAAATTTCTCTCTCCGTGTCCAGGGCATCAGCAATGAAGTCACTGAATGTGATTGTACTTACAGCAAGATACTATTGATGGCGATTAGCCTGCGAGGTAATGTTATTATTAGCTAGCTTGCTAACTGATCCCTCTTAGCTGTCTATGGATTCACTGCAAGATAACATTGGTTATTATTTTTTTTGCTTGTGAGCAAATGTATCCTTGATACAATAATTGATCCTGTCAAATAATTCTCTCTTTCTGTGTGCAGGCCAGGGCATCATGTCTTTCTAAATCATGCTTAGCTGCTATAATTAAATGACCGCAACAAAGTCACTGAATATGATTCAACTTACTGCAAGATAATAAAGCCTATTAATGGCGATTAGCTTGCCAAGTACGCTAACGTTATTATTAGCTAGCTAGCTTGCTTGCTAACTGATTCATAACTGATATCCAGTTTCTGATCAATCACAGAAGACTTTGCCAAGTGTTTCAGAGAAATGGAGGAGGAGAACTATGGAGAACAAAATACTCAAGTATAGATACCCATAAACTTACATAGTTTTGTACAATCATATAAAATGTATAAATTATTGTCCTAACTTTGGACGATATAGCCGATACTGTGTATGGTGACGTTAGCCTATTATAGATGCCAGTTTTGAGTGTCTCAGGCATTGTGTTAGGCAGATTATTTTTCAGAAATTTGTATTGAGAGTCTCATTCATCACATTAAAATGTATTTGATTTTGGGGGATTTATGTTTCCTTGGCACTCTAAATCTTGCCGTGGTGCAGCACCATGTCTGATTATTACCAGCTGAAACCCCTGTGAAGGTAGAGATATTCTTCATCCATTTTTTGCTGGCAAAGTGTAGCCTACTGCTCGTTAAATGTTAAAATTTTCCGGAACTTTGCTATACTGTTTGTGTAGGCTAATGGATCTGTGAATGTTACACTATTTAAAATGTTTGAACATGCAATGATGTTAAAACAATGTGCAAACATTCTATTAACAGGGATTATTGTCATGGCTAGAACACAATTTGACTAATAGGAACAGTGGACTAGATCTATACGATTTATAACATGAGTTCACACATACTGCTGTTTGCTAAAAATATTGACACCATGCAACAAACTTGTTTTTATGTAGCCCAATAAATGTCATTGATTGCAGTCTCTTTTGTATGTAGATAAGAGGTTATGGGTCATTTAGGCAAGTAATAATACTTACTGTAATTATTTGAACCATATATCCACACATTTAGCAGGGTCCAAAACCTGCATTTGGTTGATGGCCTTTGTGCCCCACCAGGTGGCCTTGTTGCCCCTGTAAAATCAATGATTCTTGAAGGCCATATGGCCTCGCCCCCCAAATGTTGAAATTTAAGGCCTGCTCGGACTCGGTCTGAAAAAAAAAAGGTATCATCCCAATCCTAGAATTCAGTTTTCAATGGGAAATTGGGAATGTTCAAATAATTATTTAAATAGAAAGTGATTTGAAGTATTGGCTGCCGCTAGTTTGGTTCAGTTGCTCTCACTCCCTGCAGTCACCGTGGAAGAATAAGCTAGCAAATGCTAGGTAACCAAATGCTAGTTAGCTATCTAGATACCTGGCTTGGCCTAATTTAGCTAGCTCGCTAGCTAAGATTTATGAGTTATCACATGACCTTGTGACAAATCCCAACAGTTTGTTCCCTTGACCAATCAGTGACCAGTGTGGCTAGGTCACGGAGTAATTTTGACCATGTTTTTCTCTTCTTGGTTCAGCCTGGACAATTTTCTGAACCAGGAAAAATAAAAAACGCTATTGCCGGATTCTGTTGATGACCAAACTGCAAGCTTTTGGCGCCTAAATTGCAGTGTCAGCCAATTCATTAATTGCAAACCTGCTAGGAACAAATGATAGAAATCAGCTGTTATCACATTTCTAGGACGTGGTGGCCGTCTTGCGGAAGTATTAGACAGAATTGGGCTGAATGGAATCACCTGGCCCCCTTGCATTCCTAGTTCTTAGGGGGGGGGGTTACACTTGGACAGGAAGGAGCTCAGGTAACAGGTGCTCAGTTGTAGCTGCTGATTGGTTGCCAGCATAACATGGCAAAAGAGGCCACACCCACAGCAACAAAGCACAGGTGAAGGGAGCACACCCCGTTTTATCATGACAACTTTGATGGGACCAAGAACAAAAGTATGCATATGGATCCCCCCCCCCCCCCCCCCAACTCAACCCAAACCCCTCTTCCCGCATTCATTTCCATTGCAGACTGAGCACAGCTGCATGGAGAGCAAACAGGCTTCACAAAAAAAAAAAAAAAAGAATTTAATTAGCAAAGCTATTCAGTAATTCAACACTTAGCGACAGAAAAAAGCCTCTGTGATTTCCTTTTAAATGAAGGATAATTGTCTAAGAGGGTTATTAGCGGCATTGAAATGGGGCTCCAGATTTACTACACTGCCACAGTCATAATAACAGCTAATGACCTTAATCACCAGCGATTTGTGTGTGACGGACCAGACTCTTACACCGACACCCATGCCGCGCACGTGAGGGTGGGGTGAGGGGTGGGATTCCAGCTCCCACCAGCTGCAGAGCTGGACACATGCACAGGTGCTGGAGAACGGTCCGGAGGAGGCCGATAACAGGCGGCGCCACTCTGGGCTCGGCCACATGGCAGAACAGCCAACAGGGGACAGGCTCGTTCCGCTCCCAAATGTCAGAGCCCCCCCCACCAATTATGAAGGGAGCCCCGTTTCCACATTGCAATTCAGTCACCAAAACCCAACACCATCACCTTAACGTGGCCTTCATAAATTCACTGCAGGAAGATGCTGTGTTGTTGGAAAAAAAAAAAGAAAAAAAAAAAAGTATAAAATCCAAGCTAAGAAAAACCTGGCGTGCATGCTCAGCAATTATGATGATACAGGAAGAAAAGGGTATCTTCGAAAGCTTGAACCAAATCTTTAAATAAACACTGCAGACCATTTACATCATCTAAGGCATTTAAACAAACACACCAGCAAAGCACTTCTAGGGTATCCTGGAGAAATGCAGACTAACAATTTTAGCCATTCCAAGAGTAATCACAGTCATATTCAATGGGCAGCTATGTAGAACAGCAGCATTTTCACACAGTGAGCAAACTGATCACAACTAATCAAAACAATTGTGCTCTCTACAGCTAAACCCTATAATTGGTGCAAATTCTTTAGTCACTGGCATTATCTGATGGCTCCACCCCCTTTGAGGAGGTGGGAGTTTTCACTAAACCTCCCATCACTCCCACCACAGGAGCATGAAACTCAGGATGTGAGTGTGTATGTGCGAGTGTGTGACAGTGGGTGTGTATAACGGGTAGGACCGTCTACTCATGACTTATGACTACTGTAGTATTTGAAATACCAATCTACAACCCCAATTCCAAAAAAGTTGGGACAGTATGTAAAATGCTCATAAAAGCAGAAAGGAGTGATTTGTAAACTCTCTTTTACATATATTTAATAGAAAACAGTACAAAGAAAATATATTTAATGTTTTACCTTATCAACATTATTGATTTTTGTAAATATATGCTAATTCTGAATTTGATGCCTGCAACACATTCCAAAAAAGTTGGGACAGGGGCAAAAAAAAAAAAAAAAAAAAAAAAGACTGGGAAGATCAAAAAACACAATTCCACAGGTTAACAGGTGATGCTATCATGACTGGGTATAAAAAGATATCAAAAGACTCTTGATATTTTATTTTCAGGTACTCTTAGAAACGATACTATAACCTCTCTGCGTGTGAATGGATCTCTATGAGAATTGTGAGGTGGGACTAGATTAAGCTAGAAATTACACAGTAATAGTATGGAACCCTTGGCTGGCTAAATGGCTGTAAGTGTCTGAGGTATCAGATGAGCCTCAAACCATAACTCTGCTGCCAGATATGCAGTAGATATGGATGGATCACTTTAATGGTTGTTTCTCCTGACTCATTTTCCTATTGAACTCTATGGAAAAATAAGCCAGGAGAAACAACCCTCCAAGTGATCCATCCATATCTACTGCATATCTGGCAGCAGAGTGATGGTTTGAGGCTCGTTTGATACCTCAGACACTTGATGACTTACAGCCACTCAGCCAACCATGGGTTCCATACTATTCCCGTGTAATTTACAGCTTAATTTAGTCCCACCCCCCAATTCCCAGAGATCCATTCAAATGCAGAGAGGTTATAGTATCGCTGAAAATAAAATATCAAGAGTCTTTTGATATCCTTTTATACCCAGTCATGATAGCATCACCTGTTTACCTGTTCCACAGGTGTTTTTTTTTAAACTTCCTGGGCTCAACTTTTTTGGAACGTGTTGCAGGCATCAAATTCAGAAATAGTGTATATTTACAAAAATCAATAAAGTTGATAAGGTAAAACATTAACCCCTTTGCGTAGAAGGTGACGCCGGCGGAACCTTTTTGCTAAACTGAGACATTCGTTGCTGATGCAGCCGAACTTAGTGGAAATCACAAACTGTTTTAAATTTATTGGTAGACGGTTTGTGACGATTTCTGCCGAATACGGAGTTTCAAAGTGTCACTATTTCCCCCTAGCAAGTCCATTTAACAAGCAACCCCCCACCTAGTCTATACCTACCCATGCGTGACATAGTGGACAATAGCTTCTATGTTTGAGTTCATAAATATATTTATTCATCATATAAAATTAGAATAACGTCATAGCAACGAGATAAACCCAACAATAGCCTGATCGTATGCCAGAAAAGCCATGAAAAGCCCTGCTCACTCAAATGCAAAATAAACTGTGAAAGTACTGTCTCATTCTACCATGTAATCTACTAGCAATATATGCTACTAAATATGAAATAAATATACAATCCTACCGTTGGTTTTACACATCGAGATGTTCCTTTCAAAATTCAGTGGTCATTTATTGTCTGGTACAATCGGTTTGAGAAATATACAACACTTTATATCGCTATTACACTATCTGAAACGTCGACGCGTAATACCCCCATGCCCTGTAATCCTGTCTCATTCATTACAGTTCATTCTGGTTTAATTGTTGGCTTTTTTATCCAATAGAGTACATCATAACCTTAGCAACGGTATATGCCATGTCTTTTTGTGTGCTTTGAATAATTTACTACAGCCCAGCGTAACTGCAGTTTTTGTTTTAACGGTCTAGTATTACGCAAGCTCTATAGAAGACACATATCGGAGAAGGGAAACTCCCCTCCCTAACGCAAGTATTTTTGCGTCTAAAATGTTATTGGTCTCGCTGGCTACATATGTACGTTCGTGTTTCCACTCGAGCACTGTCTTTCCAATATGTTTGATAGCCCTATTGTTATTTTCGCATTTTGAGTGCATTTCACATACTGTAGTGCAATCGTTAAATGTATTTTTGATATAGGCTACCGATGTTCATTGAAAATAGAACATTTGGTAGCATTTTGCAGATGGTAGAATACTATTTTATGTTCATGTTATCGTACATAATATAGGCTATGGCGTAGCCTATATACTTGGCTCTTAGGGCATGACAAATGCTCATTCCAATTTACTGTGCGCTGATATGTGGTAGATTAAGGTAAAAGTTTCCTTGGAGTCATTATGAATAGGAAAATTTTAAAAAACTACAGAAAAATGCAATCCTACCCAGAAATGTCAAGTGGCGCGACCATATATGAATTTTGAATAATACACTTTTAATGTATTTACCACTACTGAAAACCTGCAAATATGAATCATTGTAGTGTGTAAAATACACATCACATGGTAAATTCCACTAAGTTCTTTATTTATGGCAGTTTTATTCCATTTATAGAAACGGCCACTTCTTTTTGTTTTCAAACACCTTATTTTCCATAGAGAGAAAGAAAACAAAAATTCTAACAGTAAAAATTATTTGTATACATTGATTTTCAGTTATATTTCTGATTTAATTGTGCAGACTGCAATGGGAATGGATACATTTAAATGTAAATTTGCTGGTCGCACCACCTGACCATGACCAGTCGCGCCACCTGACATTGTGCTCAATAACGATTGAAATTCACTAAATAAAAAGAAGGATATGTAAATGCATTTTACTCTTGTTTCATTTGGCTTTTATTTGAAACCTGAGCATTTTATACTGGAACTTAATCATACAATTACATTTAATTCAGGCCAGCAACAGTGGTAATGTCAATAAGAACATTTGATCAATGCTTAAAAAATATAACTGAAACATCAAGGGCTCTATTTTCAAACCAGCGCAAGGGGACGGTATAGTCAAACGCAAGCTTGTTGACAGCATCAACGTCTTAAAACTGGCGCTATGGCGTTTCTCAGCAATACCGCTAGGATCAACAAATTCTCAACATAACATCCTTTCGCTTGCGCTGCAGTGGGATGGGTGGCGCTGTCTGGGGCGTGTTCTAAAATACTTTCGGCTCAGTGACAATTTGAACCAACGAAAACCCATTGCGTTATGATCAGCTGGAACCACCTCTTAGCGGGAACGCAATAGACTCTGGCAATTTGGCAACTTATTTGTCATGTAGTTCTATGTAGTGTCTATAGGTGATGCCAACATTACACTTCCATTTAATGAACAAATAGCCTATAATTATTATTAATTAATTAATTTTAATTTAAACTACTAGAATAAAACAGGACAGCTTACAAGAAACTTGCGATCATGTAGGCCAATAGCCTATAATATATAAATTACACATTGACACAGTTGAATCATAAGCCTACCATTTGAATCATAATTATGCCTACATCACCTAATGTAGGCTAATTAATGCATTCGCCACCTCCTCCCGTGCCTTCCGAACTTCTGGGAGACGAGGTGGTGTGGATTGTGATCCATAAATTACTACAGTCCTAGCCTGTACTTCTGTTGCAAGTATGTCTGATTCCTGTGCGGAAAATCGCTCTTGTCGTTGACGGTCCAGTGCGTTTGGGTTGCTCATTATGAAATTGCATGGAGCGATTGCGTTCCAACTGGCTTTTTTTTTAAAGCATGAGAACAACAATTTGATTGGCTACCATAGAGACACACCTTGGACATTTAAACCCAGCCTTTTAGCAATACCGCCATAAGGTGCGCCAAGATTGGCGTCATGAAATTACCAAATTTCTCGCCGACACGCCCTCAGAGCGATACCGCCAAGCGATTACTCTTGCGTTCACCATTGCGTTTGGTTTATTAAAATAGAGCCCCAAGTCTCAAGGAACAATTCAACAATTCAAATTTCAATAATGAGGATTTCATTCAGGTCAGCATTCAAAACAATACTGCACATTCAACATTTAAAACAATACTGCCACAATGGTAATTTCAACAAGACAACATTTGATCAATGCTTTAAAAATAAAACTGAAACATTAAGTCTCAAGGAACACATTTCAATAATGAAATGCAACTGGATAATTTTTTAAACTATCTCTATGCCGTGCTGTTTTTTCTTTGCTTGATAATGGCATCTACAAAAATGAATGAAAAAATAATAACTTAAAGTACAATATGCAACTTTGAGTATCAATTTTGGTTATATAGTCCTATATTCTTGAAGAGTAGGACTTTTCACCTTTAAACTTAATATCATACAGAAAGATAATGTATTTAATATCTTCAAACGCATTAATTAACATCACTTTTTTCAATTGGTTTAACTGTAATTCTAGTCGCGCCACCTGACATATTGGTCGCACCACCTGACTTTTCAAACTCAATTCAAATCTAACAGGAATTAACTTGGACACCTATATACATTTTTGTCCTTGAACTCAAGGTTATACATATATTTTTTCAATCAAATACACATTTTCTGAATAAAAACTAATTTTCATAGTTTTCCAGGGGTCATACCACCTGACATGGTAAGTTGAACCAACCTCACCATTACTCAAAAACATCAAATTATGTAATATTTGTGGGAGTTATTAAACTTGTTACTGCATGACAGGGGTCCTGTGGGGTCTTCTGTGTGATGTCACACCCTGTTGCATCGTTTTCTTACAGGCACAGTACATAGAATTATGTTTTTATGTCGGTTGCCCCCCTGATATTTGGAAAGTCAATTTCTCGGAAAAAGGTTTAGTAATAGAATAGTTTTGAAATAGGACTGTTAAACTACTTTCCGTCATTTATAAGCAATCTAACATAAAATCATGCCAAACTATTTGATTAGGAATTTTATTGAGAAAATGTTCCTTTTTATTGCAGTTTTGTTTTTTGTTTCACAATCCAGGAGACTCCTGGAATTCTCTGTTGCATAATATTGTGGTTATTGCTTAGATTAAAATCTACGAGAATCAATCAATGGGAGAATCAATACGCTAGATATAAAAACCTAGATGCCTCTCATTTGCGCTGTTCAGATCAACTTTTCTACAATCTACGGTTCAGATACGTCTGCACAGCCTCCAGGGTGTTTAAGAAAAAACACAAATGCGAAAAACACAAATGCAGGCATCCCCTGATAAAATCTATGATAACTCGCTTAATTCTCTACTAATTTCGTGAAATTTGGCTTGTTATAAAAGGGAGATTTCTCTGTATAACACAGGTTACTTGATTTCAGATTTTCTCAGAACAGCTAGGCTATTTGTAAAACGCCCTTTCAACGAATCACTTTTAAATTGCGTATGCCTAAAGGGTAACTCCGTTTTTTTTCTACTTGGACCTGTTTTTACAAACTATTTCCACCATGCTGATTGGTGTGCTAATAATAATTTGACTTTTCACAATGCCTTAGGGTGGTTTTTTCCCCTGAACTTATTCAAGACTCAAACTCAGTATTCAAGAGTTTGCACCATTCAGTTACCAACTTAAGTAATTTCACTGATATTAAACAGTCACAAGATAGATAGGAGAAGGGTATTGACACATTCCCCCTTTAATTTGCCATTAGTCCTCCAAGACTCTGATGCAAATTAGTTTGGGGGAAGACCAAAGAGAGCAGGCAGCCATTCTTCCTACAAGCATTCATATGTAAAGTATGGGGGATAACTACCTGGCAAGAAGTAAATATCTGTTGATGAGGGCTATCAAAATGTATGGTCAGGGTTTAAAGCACAATCAGACGTTAAACCTTATGTAATCATTAGGGCTGCCCCCAAATAGTCGACTAAACCATTAGTTGATCAAAACAACTTGGTCAACCAAAATTTTTATTGGTCGAATCGTCACAGTGTGAAAAAACGCGAGAGTACAACTATTAATTCCGGACGTGCGCCTTGTAACAAACAATTGGTGTCTATTAATTAAGGAATAGATCAGTTGTATAGAATTTCTGAGAGAAAATCAAAAGTATGCGAGCATTTCGAGCGTCTAAAGGATGACCCCAAAAAAATGAAATGTAAACTCTGCAAGCAACAATTTTCTTATCATTTAGCGCATCTTCTCAAAGGCTGGCTTCATTGTAACTCACTTCTCCCAAGCAACGTCAACAAACTTGTGTTCCTCACGCATAATATGAGAAGACTGCGATCGGAGGAAAAACAGCAGTGAGTAGGCCTAATGTGACAAGGCTCGCTTGTCACAAGAAGGCTAAAACACACTTTTACGTTACTAATATAGATTAGAATTAATCATTCGTTTGGCCTGTTGTCGATATTTCAGTTTGCGGTGTTTTTTATTTATTATTTTTTTTATATAATTTATAGCCTATTTATTTGCATTTTAAAAAGAAAATAAAAGATTTTTTTTTCTTCCCCCATCTAGTTTTGATAACCGTGAAGTTAAATTAGCAACATTGTTTTTCCTCTATCGTACAAGGGGCCAAGACTGGGCTTTCGTTTTGAAGCTCACTTCCTGGTTGGGCTGGGAGCAGCAATTGTGCCGTTGCTCACTAGCGCCACTGCGATTGGCTCCAGTATAGGTCGTTCACAATGTAAGTCAATGGCAGCAATGTGGTCAAAATACTCAGTCAATAAATTTTTCCCACAAAAAAATTTAATTGCAATAGGTGCCTTTCCTTCATCTAATGCCTCTGCATGTGCTGATTTTTTAAAATATTGTGTCGTTTGGACAGGGTATTAACATTTCAATCAGACCAATCAGAGGGACAGGTTGAGTCCTCTTCAGCTCCACTGAGCAGACGCAGTTTGTACAAACGGGTGGCGAAAAAGACATCCGGAGCCTCAATTCAATTTTACGAGGCCGTGGAAAGTCAATGGGTGACGTCACAGTGGCTTTGTCAATATTGTTATACAGTCTATGCTTTCGTATAACCGGATAAAAGGCTGCTTTTTTATTTAGTTATTCACTATTTTTAAGTTGTGTGTTGTTATAAAGAGTGGAAATAAAAATAGCAATGTTAAATGTCTCATTGCTTGTTGTTCCGACTTCCGACACATTCATTTACTGCTTTGTCTATGCCGTTAATAGCCTACAGCGCAGGCCATAAGCAAACCGATGCCGTTAATAGGCAGTGCAAGCCAGCAAATCGCAGCCTGTGCTTGTAGCTATAATTGAGTTTTTAAATGCTCATAATGACGGTTTTGTATTACTCTGAAATATAGTAAACTTACTGTAGATCAGATGGATGTCAAACCATTTTGCTCAAAAATATATATTTAAATAATTAAATGAATAACATAAATGTGCGACGATTAGTCGACTGGGTTTGAAAATCTTTAAAGCCAGTTTTCTCAAAATTGGGTTTTGCAAAATGATATCTCCAGAATGATATCTCCAGAAATATTTACTCAATCTCATCAAGATACCTCATTTAGTAGCTCTGACGTCGTACTTAACATGAGAAGAAAAACTCAAAAAGTCAAATTCCGAAAGATGTATCTGAAGCATGGATCCAGTCACATATACTGTATGTGGTGTATTCACATGTATTCTCATGTAGCCCCCCCCCCCCCCCTTCATAGTTTCTAATTAACTCTGCCTTGTAATGAAGGCATCCACAAACTAGCGGCAGGTAAATTTCAGGAACTGGGTTCTTCAGTTGGCCGTTGAAAGGAGGAAAGAAGCCACTGATATCCCAGCCCAGCAGTTTTGATCCTTTTATTATTTGAACAGCAAATGTTACACAAGCGCTCATAAACAGTTGGCAATGTTGGCAAATACCCTAACTAAACGGCTGAAATGTCATGTTTTTATATTTCATCAATAGTTTAACTCGTATTCTAGCAGAAACATTAGTCATTAGCATGTTTGCTAGAAAGTGAATCCTGGTAAGGGTATAAGATTTTCGTAATATGTACAGTTGAAGTTTACATACACTTGGTTGAAGTCATTAAAACTCATTTTTAACCACTCATGTTAGCAAACTATAGTGTTGGCAAGTCAGTTAGGACATCTACTTTGTGCATGACACAAGTAATTTTTCCAACAATTGTTTACAAACAGATTATTTCACTTTTAATTCACTATATCACAATTCCAGTGGGTCAGAAGTTTACATACACTAAGTTGACTGCCTTTAAATTTTTTATATTTTGTTGCATATCCTTTGCATGCCATGACTTCCTGATGTCTGTGACCCAACAACATCAAAAGACTCTTGATATCTTATTTTCTGGTACTCTTACAAGCGATACTATAAAGTCCTAACTGACTTGCAAACACTACGGTTGCAAACATGAAATCTGTGGAGTGGCTAAAAATGAGTTTTAATGACTTCAACCTAAGTGTATGTAAACTTCCGACTTCAACTGTAAGTGTAATCAGGTTTGTTTGAAAGACTTACACCGGCAATTTTTAAATGGTCACTATTACGCACAGCCATTATGGAGCTTGCATATATGTGGAAATGAGGATTTTATCTTAAAAACGGGTCAACCAAGGCAAAAAATAACCTCAGATTCTTGCATTGCACATCTTAACCTTCATAACCAAAGGTAAGGTTACGACATTATTTCATATTTTACCGGAGCTTTTTATAGCAAAAGAAAGTTATGTGGTGACAAACAAATGCCACTTGTTTTTTTTCCTGTGGAGTGAGTAGGCATGTTGACAGTTTTACTTGTATGTATTCAGGATCTTGGAAGGTGTTTCTTGCTGCTGTGATAGTAAATGATTTTTTGGTGATAAAATAAAAACTTCAATTAACTCTCAAATATGTTTAAATGTCTGCTATCTTACATGTGGTCGGGTCCATTGTAGATAACAGTGTAGCAGCATAGCATGCTACTTTCATGAATTACAAGCCAACGGTGGCACATAGAAACGTGATATTTCGCTCGCTGATAGGATATTAAGTACTGATTATGATGATATGCGGTTTATGGTGATAAAAGAGCCGATTCTGTTACCATCACCGATAACAATGGAGAAAGTCCAAGGTCCATCACGCGAGACTTATGGGCACAGATTATAATCTTGTACTCTAGAGTATTACCATCAACGAGCACTATTGACTGATGGGGAATTCCCCCATCATGCAACTGATTTACGTAACGTTGTCATAAAATTTCCCGAGACTTTTTGTGTTTTTAATCAAGTCGGAGATTTTTTACGGTAAAATAAGACATTTTATGACAGTTCGTGATTCCCGTACCCCACCCCAACCCCTAAACATAACCTCACAGGAGTTCATGTAACTCGGGCTCATGCCCGAACTGTTAAGATAGTAAAATGCATTAATCGTCATAGGCTGTGGGACGTTGCATGATGGGGGAATTCCCCATCAGTCAATAGTGCTCGTTGATGGTAATACTCTAGAGTACAAGATTATAATCTGTGCCCATAAATCTCGCGTGATGGACCTTGGACTTTCTCCATTGTTATCGGTGATGGTAACAGAATCGGGTGTGATAAAATCCGTATTCTCGTGGAACTAGCAACGTATTTGTGATGTTTTTAAAATGTAGACGCAGGCGTCTCTACCACTACGGGTCTGCAGAAACGAGTTAAGGACAACAAAGTCAAGGTATTGGAGTGGCCATCACAAAGTCCTGACCTCAATCCAATCTAAAATTTGAGGGCAGAACTGAAAAAGCGTGTGCAAGCAAGGAGGCCTACAAACCTGACTCAGTTACACCAGTTCTGTAAGGAGGAATGGGCCAAAATTCCAGCAACTTATTATGAGAAGCTTGTGGAAGGCTACCCGAAATGTTTGACCCAAGTTAAACAATTTAAAGGCAATGCTACCAAATACTAACAGAGTGTATGTCAACTTCTGACCCATATAAAAGCTGAAATAAATCATTCTCTCTACTAATATTCTGACATTTCGCATTCTTAAAATAAAGTTGTGATCCTAACTGACCTAAGACAGGGAATGTTTGCTAGGATTAAATGCCAAGAATTGTGAAAAACTGAGTTTAAATCGATTTGGCTAAGGTGTATGTAAACTTTTGACTTCAACTGTAATTATTTGGAGTCTGAAGTAACATTTGCTTTACTTCTATTATCGGTCTAATTAGGGATGTCCCGATCCGATCCACGGCATCGGTATCGGGCCGATACTGGCCCAGAACGCTGGATTGGATATCGGAGGGGAGGGAAAAAAAAGATCAGATACGCACAGCGTGTCACATGATAACAACAGTAGTAACTGTTGCTATGTCCGTCAAGCTTTGTGTCTGTCAAAGCAAACATGGCGTTCTCAACCATGAAAGTAGGCTACCGCCCTTTTGGAAAAACGGTAACTTTCGGAAAAATTGATCTTCAATTTCATATTTGTAGTGTAGTTTATGCTAGCTGAAATTATTAAATGTAGATTTTATGATGCTAGGCAGCATTATTTCCATCACAGCGTGCTGTCTCATTTGCTAGATAGCTACCACAGTGACAGTGGAAACCTAACGGAACAGACATCAGCAGAGGGACTAGCTGGCTTGGCATAAAATAGCAAACCATATCGTTAGAGAACATTAACGTTTTAAAAATAGATCTGCAAACGCTAACATATGGTCTTTTATATTAGTAAGCTAACCAAACCTCCAAATAAGTCCAGTTTCAGCACAGTAACTAGCCAGCTAACGTTGATGCGCTCGCTTTGGCTTTAAAATGCCTAACATTAGTTACAACAGCACAGTATTGATTTCACGCTACGGAAGTGGACATTCCTTTGTATTAAATAAAAATTCTGTCAATGTACATTTGAGGTGAGATTAAATTTACTGTTTCAAATGAAATGGCTCAAGCTAGTTTGATATTATTTCACAAACTATTAAATGTTCCAATACTTTGTCTATTTAGTGGCCATTACGTTATTGCATTATTCACGTTCTCAAACTCGATTCTGGGTACCCCCTGTGTATGCTGGTCTTCATTCCAACCACAATTGCAATCCAAGAATTTTAACAAGCTGTTAATTTATCTTAATTAGGTGCTTTTCATGTTTAGAGGGAATATTTACCCCCTTAAGCCACATTGTCAGAAATAGCTATGCATGCCATGAATAATAAATGTCCCATGTTCACTTTGTGCTTATTGTGCAATATTGCAAACAATTACAAAATAATTAAATTTTAACTGATCAAACTAAAGACTGAGATGAATCATTTGGCTCCTAATTAGGTTGTTGAACACATGTGGGTTAACTTCCATTATATTAAATATTCCTTAAACGTATTAACACAATGCAGGTTTGGCTCGTTATTTGCTTTGTCTTTGAATTCTTCATTATTTAACAAATGGTTAGTTTTAGTGGCCATGTGTCCACAATTTGTCCTACTGACGGACTTCAGAATCACCACGAAGAGGCTGTCCACGAAAGACATCAGAAAGAGAACAAAAAGCCGCCGCGGTGGTCCAGCTGTAAAAGCGCTGGCTTTGAGTAGATGCAGTTGCACCCAGAGGATCAGGGGTTTGAAACCTGGTCCTGCCAGATCCGAGTATGGCTGGTGCCTTGAGAGAGCAGCAATCGGCGTCCGCTCCTGGGGTGGGGGGAGGGACTTGGCAGGGGACATACAAGTGGCCCCGGGCGACCAAGAATCACGGTCAGGAACTGGGAAGTCGCGCTGTCCTCCTTCCTACTACCGACTGACGGGGTTGTAGCGGCAAATTCTCAAGCGGTTGCAACACGGGGAATTTAATTACATAGGGATACAATTGGCTACCAAATTGGGAGAAAATGGGGAAAAATCAGAAACAAATTTTTTATTTATTTATTTAAAGAAGTCATACGGACAAAAGAGACAATGATAAACCACCATCAGAGTGAAGGAAAGGTGAACGTGTGAAGAAAGAGAGGGACTGCACTGGACCCTCAGTATATTGCTTCATCTGTCAAGCATGGTGGAGGCAATGTGATGGCTTGGGCCTGTATGGCTGCATCTGGAACCGGTTCAATGGTACTTATTGATGACGTAACCAGTGATGGCAGCAATAGAATGACAGCTGAAGTGTACAGAAAGATATTGTCCATATTCCGAGAAATGCCACCAAAGTCACTGGACGGAAGTTTATCACGCAGCAAGACAACGACCCAAACATACAGCAAACTAAATGCCTCATATTTTATCGTTGTCGTCCTCCGTCCCCTTAAGTGCAGTGCACACGAGACACCTAAAACTATAGGCTTAAGGCTAAATATTTTGCAATCTGAGGCCATGATTTCTAAGATGTAGCCTAGCTTTGTCTATTTTTATATCTTTGTTTCAGAATAACTAAAGACGTTTTTCAGACAATGTCTGAATCAGTCTACTAAAGCCTCATAATTATTGGGAAGGAGACGGATATCAGTCGAGTCCTTATTCACTTATTCCTGTCCCGGTGTTCCGTGTGAAGTAAAGCTGAAGAAAATGCTCTGCAAAGCCTTTAAGTGGGTCTGCTACTGTAAAACGGGCTTGAGGCACCAAAAAAAGAAAAAGAAAAAGAGTACTGGAGTAATCGAAAGGACACATCAGCCTGCGATCGTGTAGAGAAAATAATACTAATGCCTTGCATTTATATAGCGCCTTTCTCACCGGCCGTCAACTCAAAGCGCTTTACAATGATGAGGGGGAAGCTCACCTCTACCACCACCAATGTGTAGCACGCAGCTGGGTGATGCAATGACAGCCATTTTGCGCCTGAATGCTCACCACACATCAGCTGAGCTGGAGAGCGAGAGAACAATTTTTTTGCCAATTAAACTGAGGGATGATTAGGTGGCAGATTGAAAGAGCCAGGTTGGGAATTTGGCCAGGACACGGGCACTGGGGTTTATTTGACCAGAGGGAAGATTGCCCCCTACTGGCCCACGAACACCACTTCCAGCAGCAACTTATTTTTCCCAGGAGCTCTCCCATCAAAGTGCATGGTGGTATGGCTGCTGGTAAATAGTTAAAATGTCCCACCCCAGTGTGTATTGTGAGAGCGAGAGAGCCCAGCCCCGATCAGATGAGGGTGACCTCTGGAGGAGAGGGACTCGGGCAGGTGCAGGACATCAGGCAAGAGACAGTGCTAATCTCCAGCCTCTCAGAGCAGATATGAGCTGTGCTGTGTCTTGTCAACAGCAATTGACCCCCCCTGTTCCCTGCACCCTTTTCTTCCCATCCCAATACCTCTGCTTCACCCCCTCCCTCCAGAATGCTCCGCATCCTTTCAAAGAACAAGGACACAGTGCTGATATTTCAGAGCTGCCATGTGTCTCCTTGAAACTGGAGGAGGACTTTGAGATAGTTTATGAGGTGCTGCATTCTTTTTGGGCGGGGGGGGGGGCTTTCTGAGTGATTACAGGCCACTTCAACATATTACCCACCCAGAGTCTAAACAACCTCTGAGGAAAAGACTGTGATAACAAGCTATGTGAACAAAGTTAGTGTCACAACCTGACAGGTGGTAGCCTGTCCATTTTCCACATACAAACCTTTCTTTTTCAACGGTTTAGCACTTCTATTATCCCACAGTCACTTAGCACTGAGTTCAACCTCTAAATGAGCTATTATTAATCTGTACCATCACTTAGTACCTCTGTTAGCCTGCATAGTAATTTAGTGCCTCTGTTAGCCTGTAGTCACTATGCTAGTCCCTCACTTAGGCAGGTCAAGTATAGGGTTGGGTATCGTTTCAAATTTTTCGATAACGTTACCAAAACCAATACCCTTAATTCGATACGATACCTGCACGATACTTTTTTCAAAACTTCATATCATGGCTGCCCAACCCTGTTCCTGAAGATCTACTGTCCTGCAGGTTTTCATATCAACTCTAATTTGGCACACCTGATTCTACTAGCTATTGAATGAGGTGTGCTTTGTTAGGGTTGGAGTGAAAACCTACAGAGGTAGAGCTCCAGGAAGAGGGTTGGGCAGCCCTGCTTTATATGAAAACAGTATATGTTTATCGGCCTATGTTTCTACAACTGATATCTTTACCATTTGTAAACATTTTCATTCTGCAAACATTATGTCATTGTAAAATGACAGATAAGTATTATTCAGTGAAAAGTATGTCATTGTAAAATGACTGATAAGTAGGCTATTATTCTGTAAACAATATGTCATTTTAAAATGATAGAATAGGAATAGAAGAAAACAAAGTGCAATTCCATAACTGTCAGGACATCCATTTTGGAAATTCAACTGTATTGAAAGGATACAACCCCTTTACTAAAGTGGGTTACAGCACGGTGCCGTCCAGCTTAGTTCTGCTTGCTGCCACAATAAAGGGAGTTACGGAAGGGGTGCAATCAGCTACAGCTAACTTTCAGAGGGACCTTAGTATGAAATGAAATAGGAGATGGAATAATTTCACAACTAGATGTCCAGTGCAAACGTTTGTTTATGATAGCTTCAAAAACACGAGGTAAGCTAACGTTAACGTAACTAACATCCACCTTCGCCAGCTACGCATACATTATTACAAGGCAATCGTTAATATCCAAACTAAAAGTTCTGTTTGCGAGAACCATATCTGTTCAATCGTTGTCAGCAGTCAGAAGACCAAGCACTTGACGATGAAATGCTTTACCATATTCAATGTGTTACTGGTGTTTAATTTAATAGGTGGCTAGTTGCGCAATGGTTGCATTTGATGGAATGGATTGTCCGCAGGCAGCGAAAAAAGCATTCACGTCAAGAAGTAACCTACTGTAAAGTATCAATATTTGGTACCGGTTTTTTCCAAAATGTTTCGATACTCGGTAGGACTGACGTATTTCGGTACCCAACCCTAGTCAAGTATCGATTCTGTTATACAGCACTATCACTTAACGCTTCTGTTAGCCACCATAATCACTTGCCAGTTCTGATAACATGTTCAGTCACATAATACTTCTGTTAGCGTTTCTATTAGCTTGCAGTCACTTAGCACAACCCCTTAGCGCTTTTGTTAGCCAGGACAACCACTTCGCGCTTCGGTTAGCCAGCACAATCACTTAGCGCTTCTGTTAGCCAGCACAATCACTTAGCGCTTCTGCTAGCCAGCATAATCACTTAGCGCTTCTGCTAGCCAGCACAATCAGACAGCGCTTCTATTAACCAGCATAATCACTTAGTGCTTCTGTTAATTTGTGCAGTTACTTAGTACGCATCGGCGGTAATCAGCCCTTTTCCCACAATCTTCAAGGACATTTTTCAAAATACAGCAGAACCTTAAGAGATTTTAAAGCGCTGCAAAAGGAGATAATTCAGAATTCCAAATAAGTGTTTAATAAAGTGCATAAATGAACAGAAAATCAAGCATCCTTGAAGTTTTACAAGGACCAAAGTCTTGGTTGTGAATTAAATTTTGTTCTGAACACAAATACTATTACGGGCAGCTGTTATTTTTTTTGTTCTGTTGTGAATTTCCATGCTTTGGCAATGTTTATCATTTAGAATTTAATATCAATGAAGAGTTTTGAATCTGAGCCACAGAGAGAGGAAAAGGGAGAAGAGAAAGGGAGAGAGAAGTAGAGAGAGGGACAGAGGTCCACTTGTCTGATCAGACCATCTCCCTTTTCCCAACACCAGGCTGTGTGAAGTTAAGGCATAGCTGTCATTAACCTTTAACCCCAGGGTACAAGGGAGTGTGCTGATATTTTGACAGAATGGACAGGTGTGAGGGGTGAAAGACGAGTCATTTGACCGTGGTCCCGGAATGCCTGCAGCAGCGCAAGCCAGGGGCTCATCTTTAAATGTGGACGACCCCTTACATTCCAAGCCAATCAAAACACTGCATGGCAGGACATCTCTACCCACCATACCCTGTGATCTTACACCTCAAAACCACGCCACAGCATTATAACCAGAACACAACAATGCCACAACACCACTAGCACAGACCAAAGCCACACCACAAAAACACAACAAAATACAACAAAACACCACCACCACAACACAAGTACCACTGCATATCACAGCAAATAAACAAAAAAAAAGCCTGCTCATTTAAATAACAGAACAGGAAAACAATGAGGTAAACGGTGTTCTCTTCCCTACAAACCTGACCCGAGAGAAGGACACCCAAAAATAAACATGTCTCTGATACCCTGGGCCCCACTTGCCCAGCCTCCATCTCTCCTAGGAAATATGTCAGACATTGAGTTCCACAGGGAAACTCTTCAGCACATCCAGTGACAATTTAGCAAATGCTCCCAATAACAGTGCTTCACTGGCGACAGTCTCTGGTTTAACAGCAACCAGAGCTTCCCACACACACGCACAGGCTGGAGATGGTAGCTGGATTCCACAAATGTATAGAGTTTGTGCAGAGGTCCCTGTAAATCCCCTCTTTGACTGAGCCTGCTGTCTGAGGTGACTCTGCTGCAAAGCTGGCATTGTGTGCATTCAGCCCCCTCAGTACTACAGTCCAAACACTGTGCTCAGGGCCAGGATGAAACGCATGAATCACCCTCAGCTCTCCTGCAGCGGCCTTGCCTCATGGACTAAGCCGCATCCCACCACTTGCTCAAACGCCCCCTCCCCAACTGAAGGAAGAATGTTGCTCCCTCCCCCCCATGAGCCTAATACAAACTCTAGCAGCAGATAATGGTCAAGAAATGCCCAGCCGAAATACAAAAACGTCTATAAGGCATAATGAAGGCTGAGCGAACACTAATGAGCCACACATGACTGGCCTCATCGCTAAACATTGTGACAAATACAAGCACGTAACACTGAACAATATATTTTCACCGGTGAAATGCTAATTTAATAATAAAATTCTGGAAGTGAGATGCTGAAAGAACCCCAGGCATAGCAAATTTTGACGTTACACCGCCTCTGCCTGACATGCGTAGGTTTGAAAAGCCGAAAGAAACCGGTGAAAGGTGTTTACATGCCCCAAAAAATCTAAAGTTTGGCCAAAATACCAGGGGTGTTAATCGGGTTTCGAAAACACGGATTATGACCTTACATTATCGGATAAAGGTGTTTACATGACCTTTTCAGTAACCAGAGTACTGCCATAACCGGGTTCAGATCGGAGTATTAGTGTGCATGTAAACGTACCCATTGTCTTGACATCCTTTCTGCCATAAGTTGCAAGGCATTCTCCCTAGAGACAAATATCCAAAAAAATGATACTCACTGCCTAACTTCAGGACATCTGTCTTTATTCCTTTAGTACAGACACCTAGTGGTAGAAAATCTTAAATTATGTCAAGGGGAAAACGGTACATGAGGAGTTTATATATGAATAATGTGGAACAATGTGAAGGAACAACACAATCTGTGACGTAAAATAGGACTTCAGATGTCCTGCCTTCATCAGTCCCATTTTGAATAATAGTGTAGTTTGAATAATACTATTCCTCTCAGGTTTATTTACTAAGTGCAACGTGAATATCATCGGAATCTCCTCAAGAGTTACGGCAAATGTTACGGACAAATGTCAACACAAAGAGCGTCCCACTACTGAACAAAACTTTCTGTGCTACCATACTTCCACGCTCCAGCATGCATACTTCCACGCTCCAGCATGCATACTCCCAAGCCTTGACTGGAGAGAGAACTCGGGAGTACGGTAGTGTGGAGCATAGAAGTATGCAGTTTGAGACAGAGCTATACACTTAGTGGCCACTTTATTAGCCTCCTGCTCTAAACAGCAAATCACATGACTGCAACTCAATATACGTATAAAGCATGCAGACATGGTGAAGAGGTTTAGTTGTTGTTCGACTAACAACAGCATCTCAGAAACAGTTGCCCTTCCGAGATTTTCATGTACTACAGTCTAGAGTTTACAGACAATGGTGCAATATACAAAAAACATTGAGTGAGCAGCAGTTCTGTGGGGAAAACGTGTCCAAATCTTGACAAATTACTGCAGTCAGCGCAAAAAAGCGTGTAAACTTTACGAATCTGGCTCAAAAGTGTCTCTAGTGGTAAAACGTTAGGTACTGCACATTCAATCTGTGATTGGTCAGAAATTTCATCCAGCTGACGTATTCCTCCCGGGGACGAAATAGAAACCTGTACAGCTACGCCCACCGATAGTTGAGTGGCTACACCCTGAAGTTTTGGAGCGAGGGCAAGCAGCGCAGCGGTTGATCTGCGTGGAGAGGAGCTAGAGAGCGAGTGAGAAATATAGCAAGCTTACAGTTTAGCTTTTTTTTAAATATTCTAGTTATAGTAGGCTATTTATTTCTGGTATTTTTTTATAGTTAGCTTGATAGTCCCTTGTTTTTTGATAGTTTGTTTTTCAGTCTAGCTTAGCAAGTAGCTAGCTAGTTTATTTTAGAAAATATATATATATAGTATAAAGCATATGAAAACTGTGTGCTGCATCCACGGTGTGGTTATTTCCTGTATTTTTAGGTTAATAAAACAAAATTTTATGTTCTGACGAGGTAAGTAAAGTACCAATTGTTTACTTTGTTCACACTGTGCCCTTGCTGGCCTGTTTATGTTGAATATTTTTTGTAAACTAACTATTACTCGCGCAGCACGACACCGTTCAGTTTGAGCAGCAGTGCTGACTGTGGACGAGAGCAGTTATTTACATTTTGTTGGTTAATGAAGTCACTTTTAAAAAATATTGTTGAATTTATGTTTTAGGGTATATTATTGCTATATGTGGTATTTCCTGCAGAAAGGGGGGATTTGGGTCAAATAGTTGAGCCAGGAGTTATGGTATATGCATGCTACACATTTAGCTTTGCAACGTACGTCCCTAACAGACATCTTCTCTTGGAGAGAGTTCAGTGCAGTGACCACATGTGCACCCGTTGAAATGGAAACCAATATTGTTGATATCTTGCAGGTAGTGTGATTGCCTACAGCCTTTGTAAAATGAGTATAGCCGAAATGGCATGGGTAACAATTTGGACAGCGTGTGATTTTATGTTTGTTGGCCGCATCACTATAAGCTCAAATGGGGGCTCGGCAGCAGCTTGAGCTAGCGTGTTTTGTGTGTATGAGTGAGAGAGGTAGAGAGAGAGAGAGAGAGAGAGAGAAACAAAGCAGTCGCTGTGAGTGCTGTCCAGAGTAGAAATGAGCTTTTGCTACTAGTGAAAAAAACAGCTGGGGCATGGTTTGATACCTGGAGCTCAGCCCCTATATTATCACCTTATCACGCCCAAATGTAGGCATTTTTCGAATTACAAAAGGGGGCGGGGTCTAACGAAACCAGTGTGTTTTGTTACCCTTTAATGAGAAAGATCAGAGGAGAACGGGCAGATTCATTCAAGCTAGCAGAAGGCCACAAATGCTCAATTAACAGTTGTTTACAATAGTGGTGTGCAAAAGGGCATCATTGAATACACAATGTATTGAACCGTGAGCGGACAGGGTACAGCAGCAGAACACCATGCTGGGTTCCAGTCCTGTCAACTAAGAACACAAAGATGAGGCTACAGTGGGCATGTGCTCACTAAAACTGGACGATTGAAGACGAGAAAAACATTGTCTGGTCTGACGAATCTCTATTTCTGCTGCAACAAGCAGAGGGTAGGGTCAGAATCCATGGATCCATCCTGCCTTTTGTCAACAGTGCAGGCGGGTGGTGTAATGGTGTGGGGAATGTTTTCTTGGCACACATTAAGCACCTTAATACCAATTGAGCAGCATTTCAATGTCACAGTATACCAGAGCACTGTTGCTGACCATGTGCATTTACTCCCCAAAATAGTTTTTCACAAATCAAAGTGCAAAAAAAAGAAAAAATGCAAATGACTAATGTCAATGCGAGAAACAATATAGCACACCTGACTTACAGTTTCAGACCCTACATTTAAAGCACTGGGGGACTTTCCTGTTATCTTCTGTGTAAAGTACATCTCAACAGGCAAGACGAGGAATCCCTGTGCCCCGACAGGACCCTGAAACACACGGTTTCCCCAGAGCCCCAAGCGTGCAGGCTGGGAAGAGTGAGGACCTTCTCCAAATAAGGACCCCCTCCTGTTTGACCCCGCTACCGGCCCAAACCCAAAGATATTCAATTACACCCACCCCACCTCCTGACTATTTGTTAAGACAACTGATATCCGGAACAAACCCCCCCCCCCCCCCCCCACTTGCCGTAACAACGCAGCGCATGACAATCCCACCGCTGTCACCGGGGGGGGGGGGGGGGCAGTTATGGCTTAGTCTCGGAAGTTTAAAAGTGACCTTCTGTGATCCTGAGAGCGGGTGAATAATGCAGGCACGGGATATGGGCAGGCAGACGGGCGATGCTGAACCGGCTACCGTTTCAACCACGTCCCTCCCCAACACCCGCCACAAGGTACAAGCATGGGGCGCTGACACCATTTTCACACTGAAGAGATAATGGCTTTAATTTTTCTTCCCGGAAACTGCTAGGGCTGTACTGACAGAGAGCTGGATGTACATTCCTGTGGTATGAGGTCAAATGTGAGAACCCCCCACCCCACCGCCATCATGACTCAGGACAACAGTGAGTGTAACTCAATTAACCCCCACTGCCACAGCACGAGTAAAGAAGCTGGTCCATCCCTTCTCAAATGCACATCTCACCCCCCCCGCCCCCCCCCTTTTTTTTATAAGCACATATCTCAGAATGCTGGCGGACTCAAAGGGACCAAAATAAAATTTATGAACATCAATCAAGCCACTAAACCCTCCGCCACATGTAATACTAACCCCCGGCCCACTTTATACTTAAAATACCAGAGCAGTCTGTGCATGCTTTTGGGGTAAAGGGCTCACACAGACCTAATCAGAACAGGTTGCCTACGCTTCTCTAGAAAGGTCAAATGTCAAACAGCTGTGTTTTCACTATCCTTCTGACTGTCCTCTTAGCCTTTGACTTTATACAGATTACATAACTAATTTTCTCCAGCATCATGACAGCATTTTAATCATTCTAATTTTGAAATAAATTTTCATTCACTTCATTCATTTCAAGTTCTAATGCCAAATAACCACGCCACTCACTGAGTAGCTCAGACAATTGGCGGTAAAAAAAATACCCCTTTCACACACAAAACCCGGGATTGACACTGGATGTTAAACACGGGTTCTACGGGTGTTTGAGCCACTCACACAAAACTATGGTCCCGGATAAGTCCCGGGTCATTGCCATTCACACAAGACCCGGGTCCGTAAGTTTATACCACATCATTCTACTATCAATATCTGCTACTAAATATTAAATAAATATACAATCTTACCATTGGCTTTACGCATAGAGAATCCTTTCAAGATTCTTTGGTTATTTATTTTCTTGACAATCCGTTTGAGAAATACACACCCCTTTATAGCACTGGTACACCTTCTAAAAACCCCATGCACAAAACCCCATCAGCTGTTTGTGCGGCTTTCATGTATACCAGTTAAAGGTTGTATCAGCGATTTTGGGTGGAAACATAAATGATCACATTCATCTGATTTTTCCTCACGATCCGCTAGCTGCCCGCCCCATAAGCAGGCCGTCAAAAAACCGCGTCTCTGTAGGCAGCCTATGCTCCGAGATCGTACACAAAAACAATGGTACTACCAACTACTCAAAACCAAAATAAACAGTATTCCAACCAATCACAATGATCTGCACAAACGTGACGTCACTTCTGAAGCGAAATCCCAAACAAACATACTTATGAATAATTATGTTATGTTTTAAAAAATAGTGTTCAAGCATCCAGAATTATAACCACGTTAATAACGTTTCTAAGAAACCAAACCGTTTGTAAATCCGTCAAGATTTCAGCGAGATAAGAGTATTAGCGTTTGTGCAGATCATTGTGATTGGTTGGAATACTGTTTATTTTGATTTTGAGTGGTTGGTAGTACCATTTGTTTTTGTGTACGATCTCGGAGCATAGGCTGCCTACAGAGACGCGGTTTTTTGACGGCCTGCTTATGGGGCGGGCAGCTAGCGGATCGTGAGGAAAAATCAGATGAATGTGATCATTTATGTTTCCACCCAAAATCGCTGATACAACCTTTAATTTTGGTTTGATTGACAACTTTTTTCCCAATAGATGACATTCAATGTCATATTGGATACTTTGAACCAAAAATTACAGCTGGGCGCAACAGCATTTTTAGTTTTATTAGTTTAGTTTTACGCAAACTACAGAAAACACAAGAAAGAAAAAAATATATATTTTACTAATATGACCTACTTGTCAGCAAAAATTTGGGAGTGGGTGAAAAGATACTATAGCATTGATTCTATCTGAGAATATGCCTTTGGGAGACAAAGCTAAAGGAGGGAATTAGCCTACTGAAACGTTCCCACTCTTTCACCAGGAACTTGGGACACTTTTCCACCTGACAAACCTGAAGGAATATTTCAGTGACTATTTCCTTGAGCTGGACAATGGTCACTTGAATTGAATCAGAAATCCATTTAAATCAACACTGGATGAGAGTCTTGATTTGAGGTCACAGGGTGAATTCATTGACATTTCCAATGAGGGAAATCTAAAAATAAAGTTGACTGCAGTTCCCGTCAGAATTTTGGAGATCTGTGTATAGGCTAGTGGGAGAACAGGCCATCCGATGCCTACTACCATTTGCAACAACATAGCCTACCTGTGTAAGGCAGGTATTTCTACACTGAAAGTAGGCTACTCAAAACAAAACAAAGAGTGCATCTGCATGTGGAGGATGACATGCAATTATCACCAAGCCAACTACAACCCAGAATCAACAAACTATGCAGGAATGCCCAAGTAGATCCAGTTTTATTTTTGTTGTGAGATTAGCACTTTTTTCCAAAGAGGTTTAAAAGTTAAAATGTCTCTTCAGTTTTATTTGTGTAACATTGTTGATTTTATATTGCTTCTAAATTACATGCACTTCACACATACTGAATAGGGGAATGGGGGCGGGGGGTCCTCAGCCAGAACGTAGTCTGTTAAGGAGGCCTTGGCATAAATAAGTTTGCCAGGCAACTAGCTGTATTAGCAGGAAAAAACAGAACGCGTACAAATGTAAACTTGCGCACCCGTGTCTGGTGTGAATGGCGACGACCCGGGACATACCCGTGACCAGTGTGGTGTGAATGGGTCAAATGTGGGTCAAATCCATGTTCAATATTCCGTGTCATTCCCACGTGTGTGTGAAAGGGGTATGAGTGTTTACAGGACCGGTTTCCAAAACCTACCTATAGAATCATTTTGCTTGTGTCATAAATAAATGACGTACATTTCCACTGGTGGTACTCGGAATTTCCATAGAAACATCTTCACACAATTAATTTGACAGTTGAACATTTCTGTTCATTTTATTATTATTATATAATTTTATCTCTATGGCTGCCGATTGTGGTTCAACTTGGAAGGAGCGTTGCATCTCCATAAAAACATGGAAAGTGGCAAATGATCCATGTTGTTTATTTATCCATTTATTTTCTAAACTGTAAATGTCAATATGGAACGCAAAAGATCAAATCCGCTGTCAAAGAAATGTGCTGCGTGGAGTGCATTCTAGGTTTCGACAACCACAGAATGCATTTGAGTAATGTGTACGAAGAGGTCAGGGTAGCGAAACCCTCTCAACTAAAGCGTTGCCGAAACATTTCTAAACTAAAAATCGTAGTGTGTACGAGGCCTATCTGGCCTACCCCTCAGTATGACCTACCTAGTCACCGCATTGTAACTAGCTCATTACAAATGAGCAAAATAGAACGATAATGCAGAATATGTAATGCATGCATGCCTGCATCTCTTCCCTAACTTGCTTTGGCAAAGTTTGTGTACAGATTATGGAAAGCACAGGAAATTTAGATTTTTGGGTGAAGACCTTTTGACTTCACAAACAGATTCAGCAGAGTTATCAAATAAAGGGACGTTCTCTGCTGGTACCCCTGTCTGGAGCTCACACGCCCTTGCCAGTACTCCCTCTGCGGCCCTCATCAGTTCCCCTAAAGCGCCACCCTGCCAAGCGCCCACTCAATTCATTTAAGCAGAGTCTGTGAGGCGTTTAACGCCCTTCTCGGAAAAGTGCTGCCAGCTCTATTAATAAATGGGGCATTGGAAGGGTGATATATTGTGCTGCCGGAGTGTCAGCACCCAGGGCTCCAGGGGAGGAGGGTAAAGGGCAAACAGGAGCACCAAATGCTGCGCCTGTCCCGCCCTGACATCAAACAAGCCCAGAGCAGTCAGTCAGGGCTCCGGCAGGGCCAGAGACCAAGGGTGATATCCATTAACCAACCGCTTCATGCATAAAGCACTATCCCCAACGACCAAGCCTAGCAACTGTAACCGCAAGCATGAAGCCTGGCAATGATACCAATTACGGAGAGGACGATTTCACCCTTAAAGGCTCGTCTAACCACACTTACCACCTAACCACAAATATACAGTGTGGCTCACGGTGCATTAACTTGTTCAAAGCAACCCTATAGAACGGCAATAACTTGTCTCACTGTAGGCAAAAAATTTCAAAACTTAAAACCGACCTTCCTCAGACTGCGGAAAGCTGAAAAACAAGTTAACTTTCTACCATCTCATTCAACATTGTGCCCCATAACCCAATCTACAATCTATACCCTACCTGTGAGTCATGCTTTTCTTAACTTTGCGTAGAAGGTGACGCCCGCGGGACTATTAGTGCAAATCACAAACTCTGTTTTAAATTTATTGGTAGACGGTTCGTGGCGATTAGGGATGTTGATAACGGATAGTTTTGCAACCGGTTAGCCGAAATCATTATTCGGTTAATTAACGGTTAGAAATGCTGAAACGTTCTACAGTTATGACCCACATAATACCCAACCCAAAACCCCCAAATTAAAAATGCATGCATAGCCTATATTGCTTTCAAAATGTAACATTCAACATAACAAATAATAAGTTGTAATATACAATGTATAGCCTACAAATAGCAGCCTACGTTGTAGCCCTAATTATTTTTAAATGGACATCGGCACATGCTAGCCTATGCTATAGCTGGATCACATGAGGGGAAAAAAAATCTAATTAGGTTATGACGTGAACTAGGCTAAACTAAATCAAATTTAGTCTACTTAATAGCTAGCCTACATATTTTTGTTCAGGAAGATTAACATGTTGACATGTTCTGGTGTTAATCTGTGCGTATGCTAGTCTGTTTACGGGAAGGTTCGCTGCCGAGAACACCCGCTCCTGGGGCACGGATGTCCCCGGCACACGCAGATAGCGTCTGGCCCATAGCCTACAGCTTGCAACTTTGTCAGTTTTGTTGTGGTAACTTGCAGAGTTGACATTATACACGCTCATGTGTCTGCCACAAATCGCTCCTAATCTGCAGTATTCCAAAAAACATATTTATTCGGCTCAGCCATCCGCATGTTGGATTTGATGTTTACTTCCGTATTTTTCCACCTCTGCAGCAAACTCACTTTTAATTGGCTATTGGAAATTCCCGTAGCGATAAAATCCTGATAAACCCCGATAAAATCAAGCGTGTCTGATAAAATCGTGGTGTTCCCGACTGGGATCGTCGGAGACAAGACTACAGTATTTCACTCCCACACACATAACGATTACAGTTGCGAATTTACAGCGCAACTAGCCTGCATTATAGCCTGGACTGCCCTGGACTACCAGACTCTGCCCGACCTCAAATCGTTGCCAAATCGGGCTAAAAAATTGTGTAATGTGTCCCCAGCTTTAAGGTAGCCAGTCTGGGGAATCGGAATCTGTTGGGACGCACGTGTGCCTGTATTTTAAAGGATGCAACATGTTGCTCGTGCTGCTACTGTATTTGAGCACCCTTTTGCACAATTTACACTGAACTTTGTCATCCCCCTTCTTTGTAAAATTATTCCAAACTGAGCTACGGTTTGTGCGTTTCATTTTGATGTGGATACTGGCTATAACGTTAGCAACAGTAGAGCAGCCACCTGTTCTGATCTGCTAGCAACCTACTGGGGAAATAGGACAACCGGTTGACAACCCCCCCCAACCCCCCCCCCAAGTATGTTTAAAATAATGACATCTCCCCCATTATTTAACCCAATAACATCAACGACAAAATGCTGATTTTTTATTATTATTATGCAAATTAACCGATAAGCCGTTAAGCATATTCAGATATTTTTATTTTTACGGCTATCCGTGTCACTATTTCCCCGTAGCGAGTCCATTTAACAAGCAACCCCCCAGCTAGTCTATACCTACCCATGCGTGACAGTGGACAATAGCGTCTATGTTTGAGTTCATAAATATATTTATTCATCATATAAAATTAGAATAACGCGTCATAGCAACGAGATAAACCCAACAATAGCCTGATCGTATGCCAGAAAAGCCGTGAAAAGCCCTGCTCACTCAAATGCAAAATAAACTGTGAAAGTACTGTCTCATTCTACCATGTATTCTACTAGCAATATATGCTACTAAATATAAAATAAATATACAGTCCTACCATCGGTTTTACACATCGAGATGTTCCTTTCAAAATTCAGTGGTCATTTATTGTCTGGTAGCTACAATCGGTTTGAGAAATATACAACACTTTATATCGCTATTACACTATCTGAAACGTCGACGCGTAATATCCCCATGCCCTGTAAGCCTGTCTCATTCATTACAGTTCATTCTGGTTTAATTGTCGGCTTTTTTATCCAATAGAGTACATTATAACCTTAGCAACGGTATATGCTATGTCTTTTTCGGTGCTTTGAACAATTTACTACAGCCCAGTGTAATGGCAGTTTTCGGTCTAGTATTACGCAAGCTCTATAGAATACGCATTAGGGAGGGGAGTTTCCCTTTTCCGATATGTAAGTATTTTTGCGTCTAAAATATCGTTGGTCTCGCTGGCTACATATGTACGTGTTTCCACTTGACCACTGTCTTTCCAATATGTTTGATAGCCCTATTGTTATTTTCGCATTTTGAGCGCATTTCACATACTGTAGTGCAATCGTTAAATGCATTTTTGATGTAGGCTACCGATGTTCATTGAAGATAGAACATTTGGCAGCATTTTGCAGATGGTGGAATACTATTTTATGTTCATGTTATCATACATAATATAGGCTATGGCATATATAATTGTCTCTTAGGGCATGACAAATGCTCATTCCAATTCACTGTGCGCTGATATGTGGTAGATTAAGGTAAAAATTTCCTTGGAGTCATTATGAATAGGAAAATTAAAACATTTTTAAAAGTACAGAAAAATGCAATCACGGGACAAAAGTATACATACTGTAGAGTACAGGGACAAGTGATGTTTTATTGAGGGACAAGTGTGAATGATTAGGCAACATATTTAGGTGTATGTAACACTGTGATATCAATGTTTTTTTATCTTAAGCCATCAGAAGGAGCAAATGTATATGCTTTATAATGGACAAAACTAATTGTATTCATTTTATGACATGTTTTGCATAGGGGCTTTGGACCCATAGATATCTACCTGATGAAAATATAATAATTCTCACTTGAAAATTATGCAAAAGTGAGTTATATGAGCCAAAACTGCTGATTTGTAGTTAAATATATCATAATTTTCTTTATTTAGAGCAGTGCACAATTTAGCCATTTGGATAGATTTGGAGACACTAATGGACAATAGGGTACACTGCTATATTTTGCATCATAGACCTTTAGTAGTTCTGCATATCATCCTCAGATTTTGCAAAACTTGTGGACATGGAGTTTATGATCCAGGAAATGTATATATATTACAGATTTCACTTATGTAGCTCTCAGCAAAATAAAAAAAGTTTCTTCTGCATTTGTGGCACTTTATTTTGACTTAAATTATGAAAATAAACAAATCTAAGTTTGTATTGTAAATGGTAAATGGTTTAAACGAAACAAGACAGGTGTACCAAGTTTATGTGATGCTCACACCTGGAGTTATAAAGCCTTAAACAGAGCACCCGCTAAATAGGGGAAATTTGCCATCTGCGCCAAGGGGTTAAACTACAGCTTAAAAACCGCTTAATCACCAGGGTCAGTGTCTGGGCCAAGATGTGAAACACCAGCACTGGAAGCGCTTCTCTCTTAAACACAGTGACCATGAACGAATGAATATAAATCTTAAACGGTCTGACATAATGACATAAATTTGTAAGCACTTTGAATAAAAAACACTTCACATCTCTTCTGACTGACATATGGATTTGCAGCTTTCACAAATTTGTTAATTGGACTGTGAAGGAAAGTTACCATGACTCCAGTCCTACAGCATTGGCCTAATGAAAACAAATGGTGGTGTTATAAAGTTCTAAATATTAAAAATATTTATATAAAATCGCTTACTTTGCAGAGTTGTAAAACTGGCTAAAGTGAACAATCCCTTAATGAGAATACAGAATTGTGCCCTTTGAGTCACCATCATCTTGAAATGGTTGTCATTTTGGATTATTATTACATTTCAGTGCTTGCCGATGGCATTAAACAATAGCGGTACTACCCCCCTTGATCGGGGAGTGCTACTCAATATGTGCCTAAAAATAAACCCTCACATTTAACATTATATGCATTTCATTCTGGAGCTCTCATTTAGAAGAACTGGCACACTAAACTGAGCTGCATTGCCAAGAGCAAGCTTTGAAACTAGAATGAAATACTGAGCATGCACTCTATCAAGACAGTGACAGACAGCGCATTAATGACAACTGACAAGAAGGATTCTGAAGAAATACTCTGTGGTAAGCCAGTGTAACACTATCTGAGAGTAGATTCTTAATTTTACCAACCTAATTTATGGAATAAACATAACTTTAATATAACCATTTGGTAACATATACCATTTTCAGTTAGTCGTTAAGTTCAGGGTTATAGCTCGGGATGCACCGATAACATTTTTTTCAGACCGAGTACAAGTATTCAGGTTTGGGTACTTACTGATAACGAGTACTGAAAAGAATACTTAATATTGCATTGTTCTGTTATGATAAATGTGAGACCGCTGGTTTTGAAGACCCTGATTGTTTATTAGTTCATAGATTTTTGTGTTCACTCCTTTATCAAAAATAACACAAAACTCTCAGAGTTCCAATAAAACATAATATGAACAGTAGAACCTTATCTCTGTTAGCTGGAGTTCCACTGCAGCGTAACCTGTCAAACCGATTGCCTTTCCTGCATTCATGGACCAGTGAATGCGTGAAAATTTGGGTAGATCCTAGCGCACACACCTGCTGTATGTGGAAGGTAGAGGGTGGGGGGCAGCTACAAAAGGACAGTAGGTAGAGCCGTGACACGTTTTCCATGCACGCACACCTTTAAACAAATCCCTGTGGGGTGGCGACGTCACCTTCTATTGCAGAGTGAGAGGAGGGCTACCCACTGGAGGATCTCACGGCTCATTCGCCCATGTGACCTGCTGTAACTGGGCCTTGTCTCACGTCATATCAGTGACACACACACAGCCATGGAGGTAGGTGCGATTGTGGGCCACGGGGGGGAGGTAAGCGTAACACGTGGGCTATACATGCTTTGAACCAATTATATTTTGAAAGATACATTTTTTTAAGAAACATTTAAGAATCTGCTGGCGAGTACACGTTTACTTGATTAAACAGTCTTACCACTACTAATTATAGCACAGAGTGCAATTCAAAATGTATAAACAGGTCAGCACAGATGATATAGAGGTGCAACATGAGTAAATGAACAATCAGTCAATTAACAATTGATCAATCAATTAAGTCTAAAACATAGACCACTATGATGCATATGACACAGTGACAATCAAGCAATCACTGATAATTAAAGGTAGATCAGCATAATAATTCCGGTGTGGCGTGCGTGTGCGCACACATACAAAAAAGAAAATCCTGTCCTGCTATATGAACCCAAAGTGTTGTATAGGCTGAAAGAGGAGCCGTGAGCTATGGCTCTGGATAATGACGGTGCTGTGCCGCCCTCTACTGGCTGTGACAGCACATGGCCTGCACCAACCCAAAATAGGTTCTGATGTAATTTTTGAGGGCAGCATGACCTCTTCAGTAATATCCAACAACTGCACCAAGATATCACACACGCCGCATTAATCAAATCACTAAGTCTGCTCCAACACCCAAACACGCCTGTCAGCTGATATCACAGCTGTTCCTCCGCATTCTATCACTACATTTTTATCCTGGATTGTACATGTGCGTTCTGTGGGTGTGTGCATTTGTGCTGCACGCAGTCAGTGTATGTGCGTGTGTATGTGTGTGTGTGTGTGTGCGCGTGCGCGCATGTACATGTGTGAGGTGCTCTATGGGTCATGTTTTTTTCTCTGTGCATGTGCACGTGATGTAAAGGACGTGTGTGTGCAGGTGGGAGTACCTCTCGGCCCTTGTGGGTGACCAGTGCGGCGAGTGGTTTGGCGTAGAAGCGGCTGAAAGAGAACCCCAGGCAGCCGTACATGCTGTTAGCCGTCAGCTTCAGAGCCTTCTGCCTGATGTCATACTGTAGGGGGTGATAAAGGTCACATCACAGAGGCAGTCAGTGACATATAGATAGACTGAAATTTAACGAGATTGCAATGGAATTTATTCCTCGCGCTTTATAGACCATAGAAAAATTGTGACGCGGCCACCCAGCTCCTCAGTTTGTAATCCGTAGGAGTGACAACCTGTGACTGGCGTTGTCTGACACCCGCCCATAAACTAAGTCCATGGTTGTTGTCGTCCACAGTAAAACAGGTACCTGAACAGTAGTTTGGGGTTATATTTCTGCTCTCACTACAGGTAGAGAGTTGGCAGAGAGCTCATCTTAATCAGAAGGACAGCTACTCTTCTACGAATCAACATAATTTCTCGGTGGAATTCCCCTTTAACTAGGTATCGATATACTTTAAGGGGAATGGCGGGTTAAATTCTATATCGATTTTATACGTTTAATGTGAAGCTTAAACATATAAAAGATGTATAATTTAGCTATGAAAATCGAAAACATTGTATATAATATTGCAGTCAAAAGTTTCCAAAGCATTTTCAGTCACAGCCATAGACTACTTATTTTAGAAATTATTCCTCCTGAATCAGAGAGAATGCTACAATTTCAATATTATGAGGGAACTGAGGTTTGAGGGGCGTGGTGAGTTTGGATAGCCGACAGCACTACGGTGCGGTTGAAGGTACAATTTTGGAAACCTTTGACTGCAATATTATATACAATGTTTTCGATTATCGCAGTTAAATTATACATTGCCGAACTCGGAAGAACCTGAAGATAATGAGGATGGCATCACTTTAGTCATATCAGACTTTTATCTATGAGTGAATCTGATCAATTTCAAACCTTCCAGTATACAGTATACACCTGTAGCTGGAATTAACCACCACTGATGTAGATCAGCTCTGGAAACAAGGGAACCGGGAGGCGCAGTTCTCGTGCGATAAGGCGGTTAAATTCACAAGTTTAATCAGATCAAATCACTTTTATTTGTATAGCGGTTTTTAGAGAACTGTCACAAAGACGCTGTACATACAAACAAAAAACAGAAGGACACAGGAAAGGCTATAGGAGGGCTGACACAGCTGACTATAGCCTGCTCAACAGTGAGTCAATTGAGCTAACCGGCTAGCCGAGTGCTTAACGGAGTTCAACATACATAGCTAGCAATGGCCCATAAAACATGTTCTATTTCCGGCTGTTGGGCTGTTAAATCACTGCACACCCTTCCAAAAGACCCAATTCTGTGCCAAAAGTGGATCCATTTTATTAATTTCGGGTCCGTGGACGGTAAAGGTGGATTCTCACCAAATCCGGCGATGACAGATGGGGATGCGCCGGACCCCCAAACTGTGCATTTGATGGGCGGTGCTATTAGACGGGTTCAGTAGCCTACCAGCGAACATTAACGGCACCGGATTGGTTAGACGTACTTTGTCTCTGTTTTCAAACCGAAAAAATATGGCAGCCTGTTAATAAACTTTCTTTTATCCCACCTAAACAGTCCACTAAAATATGTTTCTGAAAACATTTGAGGCGAGAAATAGTCTATGCAATTGCTAAATCTTGATTCATATTTGATCTAACATGCCTACTTTGACCGTTTGGTCCGGTTTGATCCAAGTTTCGCAAGCAACGACAAAGTAGGTTTGGAAACTATCCTATTCAAATTCAGAACCGGCAAACGTACCACACAGTCGCCGCACCACTTCGAAAAAGAGTTGAATCTCTGAAAAAAAGTTGAATCTCTGAAAAAAAGAGTTGAATCTCTGAAAAAAAGAGTGGAATCTCTGAAAAAAAGAGTTGAATCTCTGAAAAAAAGAGTTGAATCTCTGAAAAAGAGAGTTGAATCTCTGAAAAAAAAGAGTTGAATCTCTGAAAAAAAAGAGTTGAATCTCTGAAAAAAAAGAGTTGAATCTCTGAAAAAAAAGAGTTGAATCTCTGAAAACTCGAAACCGATTTGAAACTCTGAAAAAAAAGTTTTGAATCTCTGAAACACAAAATAAAAATCTGAGACTCTGAAACACTTTTCAAAAACTACAACACCCATTTTGTTCGCCGCTATGTCTGCGACGCTACGAATCATGGGATGTATGACACTGTTCTCCCGGGGGAGATTTGTTTCTCCAGAGTTGAATCTCTGAAGAAAAGAGTTGAATCTCTGAAGAAAAGAGTTGAATCTCTGAAAAAAAGAGTTGAATCTCTGAAAAAAAGAGTTGAATCTCTGAAAAAAAGAGTTGAATCTCTGAAAAAAAGAGTTGAATCTCTGAAAAAAAGAGTTGAATCTCTGAAAAAAAAAGAGTTGAATCTCTGAAAACTCAAAACCGATTTGAAACTGAAAAAAAGTTTTGAATCTCTGAAAAACAAAATAAAAATCTGAGACTCTGAAACACTTTTCAAAGACTACAACACCCATTTTGTTCGCCACTATGTCTGCGACGCTACGAATCATGGGATTTATGACACTGTTCTCCCGGGGGACAGATTTGTTTCTCCAGAGTTGAATCTCTGAAAAAAAAAAAAAAAAAAGTTGAATCTCTGGGAAAACATTTTTGAAACTCTGAAAAAAAAAAAAAAAAAAAAGTTTTTCACAGAACAAAATGGTATATTATATTATAATGGTAATTATAAAACGGATAACTAGTTCAGGTCTGGAGAGTGAATCAACGTTAGCCTAGCTACCTCGCAATGTCGAGGCACCACTGGGACATAACGTTACACATAATGGCACGATGGTAGTACGGACATTTATTTACCTAAACAGACATAAATGTGAAAGCACTCAACACAAAAATGTTCACTGGGAAAGAAACGGGCTGGCTAGAGCCGAACCAACGTAGGCTAGAGTCTACACTAATCAGTCTATAGGCTATGCGACGTTAGCCTGCATTGTTGTGACATTAGGTTGCAGGTCAGTTAACTTGCTCATCCTTTGCTACGGTGTAACCTCATTACGTGAACCTACTCTGGCTTCAACGAAACAACTAACCAAACCGAGTTAACAAGCTATTGATTATTCGTAGTCTAGGTGGGGCGGCGCCTCCGTCTGATGAGAAATCACTGGTAATGAATAGAACGTATTAGCTAGGTCTATCCATTTTAGCCCAATAATATATCAAGTAGCCTATCTACACGTTAGGAACTAATGCAACTCTATAGGCTGTCAGTATAGCAACTGAGATGGGGCAGGGTTGCAGTTCCTCCAGCACATCCAAGGTCACCCTTCAGATTTTGTCAGATAGGCTAACGTTAGCAGTAACATCAGTTCTACTGAATTGTTTTACCATGTAGTGACCATTTTATAAAAGCAGTAACGGTTCGGCTAAGGCACTTGAGACCATAGCCTATTGTGAATATAGCTAGTCACGGCTAAATGGGTTGCCCTTCTTTAGGCTGCAGCCTATTCACAATTCGCACCACCTCAAGTGCAAGACAAAATAGTTGCTATACAGACAGCCTATGGAGTTGCATTAGTTCCTAACGTGTAGATAGGCTACTTGATATATTATTTGGCTAGAATTGATAGACCTAGCTAATACGTTCTATTCATTACCAGTGATTTCTCATCAGACCGTTCAGACGGAGGCGCCGCCCCAACTAGACTACGAATAATCAATAGCTTGTTAACTCGGTTTGGTTAGTTGTTTCGTTGAAGCCAGAGTTATGAGGTTACACCATAGCAAAGGATGAGCAAGTTAACTGACCTGCAACCTAATGTCACAACAATGCAGGCTAACGACAAAGCCTATACAAGGTAACTATACAATGTCTGTACTACCATCATGCCATTATGTGTAACGTTATGTCCCGGTGGTGCCTTGACATTGCGAGGTAGCTAGGCTAACGTTAATCCACTCCCATCAGTCCTGAACTAGCTATCCGTTTTATAATTACAATTATAATATACCATTTTGTTCTGTGAAAAACTCCCCCCTCCCCACAGAGTTTCAAAACTTTTTTTCCACCCCAGAGTTTCAAAAATGTTTTTTCAGAGATTTAACCCCCCCCCCCCCCCAGTTTCAACTGAGGAGAAACAAATCTGTCCCCCGGGAGAACAGTGTCATAAATCCCATAATCTTTGTAAAAATTGGTGTTGTAGTCTTCAAAAAGTGTTTGAGAGATTCAACTCTTTTTTTCAGAGATTCAACTCTTTTTTTCAGAGATTCAACTCTTTTTTTCAGAGATTCAACTCTTTTTTTCAGAGATTCAACTCTTTTTTTCAGAGATTCAACTCTTTTTTTCAGAGATTCAACTCTTTTTTTCAGAGATTCAACTCTTTTTTTCAGAGTTCAACTCTTTTTCGAACTCGCAAATTGTGACACTGATTTGACGCCATACGCCAGATCCATCATACACCACACAATCGCATCGCATCCTCTTCATAGAAAAATAATAGAATGCGTCCACTTCGCCGGATTTGGTGAAAACCTAGCTTAACACTGTTAGCTCACACTCGAGTATGCACAGGACATCATAACACAGTGGGTGCATTTTGAATGTGTTGTAGCCTAGCACAGTGAGGGTACATGTATGCAAACGTTATTGCTAGTAGAGTGAATGTTGAGTTACCTTAAGGTTCATACAGTGACAATACAGTTGTTATCAGGATTTGTTAATGGATGGGTTACTACAATAATTTTGTGAATGTTATGAAACGAATTGTGACCCCCTCTTCAAGAATGAGTGGAATTATGACTGGCCCAAAACGAATAAACCATCTAACGTTAAAAGCTGCCCTGATCTTCCTATTTGCCGCATAACATTAAGTGTTCATCATTAAGTCAGGGTGCAAATAAGAAAATGTTTTAATTTATTTTTGAGCATGAAACATGTGCCTCGAATCACTTTGTCTAGATATGTTATACGTCTATTTTCATTCATAAATTATGTGTAACGTGTGCCCAATACGATGTAATTCTAATTGAATTGGCTTTAGAGCCCTGCATTTGTGTTTCGCTCATAACACCCCCTCTTTTACCCAGAGATGGACTCGTCGAACCTGAGTCCGTGTGTGTGTGTGTGAGTGAGTGAAAGTGCAGCTTATAGAGAGTGCTTCGCATCTAAAATTACTTACACATGTATATTGATGCATACATTTCTCTCTTTTTTTTTTTTTTTTAATTACTTATTTTTCCGTGGTCAAAAATTTTTTTTCATTTTTTTTTTTTCAGGAAAGATACTCATTTTTTATTGTTATTTATTCTGGCCTATTTCATGTTTTCACGCACAAGTTGGCAACCTATTAAAGTGATACTGCAGTCAAAAACCGACTTTTCCCGCTGAAAACCGATGTTTTGGGTTAGATTATGATCATACATAACTGTTTTTGTCCGAAAATCTCATATTTAGTCAAAATGAGTTTCTGTGTAGGCTTACCAATACGCTGGTTTCCGGGGGTTCGTGATGTCACGAGATCCTTAACATGAAAATGGGTGGAGCTGAGGTGATCCTAGGGATGGTCTCGGCTGGGCATGTGGTATAAAAGCAGAGACCAACGTTTTTTTTTTTCCTCTTTGAGACTGAGACCCTTGTACTGCTAACTAGCTAGTTCAAGTTCAAAATGCGAATTGCTTTGTATTACTGCTTACGTTAATATTACGACTGATATCGACACACCCTTTCACTCCTTGACTGCATGAATATTCATAATATGACTACGTGGCATCATCGTCATATGGCCACACCTACTCACGAGTTCCAGTTCAAATTGAAGCAGTAAAAAAGGCCTTAGAAAAGGCTCTGCAGTATCTCTAAGGCTTTGACGTAGCCTTCACCACGTCACTGGCTGTGTTCAAATCAGCACCCTTCCATACAATTGAGTATGCTTGTTGAGTACATTGGACGAGAAAGTAATTAAGTAGGTAAGATTTTCTGTAAAGATAGTATACTTAAAACCTTCCGGATGATATACGGGGTTTCGCTGAGTATATTCGGGAACATACTTTTCAGGAAGTAAGCGAACATTTTGGTCACAAATATTCGCTTTACAAATGAGGCGGAGCCTTGTTTATGTTTTGCTTCAACAACAACAAAAAAAACATGTGAAATGGTCACGCGAGGACAGCGCATTGCCACAGAACGGTTGGAAAATAGTTTGGAGAATATTTTTTGTATACTGCATGTTATGCACTAAAAAGTATACAGTAAACAGTACACAGCTGCTAGTACACAGGACACAGTAGACAGAGCTCGGATTCGGACACAGCCAATGTCTGTGCCTTCCTCGTTGTACATATAAGCATGTGACCAAGGACACAACCAGAGATTGTATAATAAAAAGATATGCTAACCGTATGAATATCAGGTTTCACCTCCAGGGGGCGACTAAAACTGGGCTAAACAGAAGAGAATGAATGGTGGTCAATGGACATTTTTTCCAGATCATTTTTTATTGTAAGTTGGAGAAAATTTGCAGATAGCAGATAAGAAAATATGCTTTTCTACTCACTTAGATGAATGAAATGTTGAATCGTTTAGGAATAAAATAACTTTTTTTCTTTCTCTGGTTATGCAAATTTGGTCATGAATATTCATGACTGCTCTGGACACGAGACTCAAAAGCCAGATGAACGGCGCCACAGCCAGCCAAAATCTTCGGTAATAACAGCAGAAGAATGACAACTATGTGGACGAACAAAGTACTAGCGAGTACCGGCGGTACATCACCTTGTATCTTATAGACAATCTGGTTTTAACAAGAATATTCTTTTTTTTTTTCTTTCTGATTTTTCCCCATTTTCTCCCAATTTAGTAGCCAATTGAACTCCTATTCTAATTCAATTCCCCCCGTGTAGCAACCGCTAGAGAATCACCGCTACACAACCCCGTCAGCTGGCGGTAGGACGGGAGGGTGCCACGTCCTCTTCAGGGCGCGACTCCTCAGAGCTCCTGACCGTGATTCCAGCTCGCCCAGGGCCGCTATGTGTGCAGAGATTCTCTCCGAGCCCCTCCCCCCACCCGGAAGCAGCCGCCAATTGCTGCTCCCACAGGGCGCCGGCCATGCTCGGATCTGGCAGGACCGGGGCGCGAACCCCGATCCTCGGAGCACAACCGCACCGACTGAAAGTCGGCGCTTTTACCGCTGTACTACCGCGACGGCCTCATAACAAGAATATTCTAGAAGCTTCTAGAGAATATTTGGTTTTACTGAGCAAGCGAGAGCTACTGGCTAGTTGGGTACCGCCAAACAGGGCGGTATTGTTGACTGAGTAGCCACCGGTAATGAATATTCATGAACTGGCAAACTCATCAACATTGCTTAGCATCAATGCAAGTAGAAATGTTTTGAAAGTGAGATTATAACACAACCATCGATTGCATGTCGACTTACAATTATGTATTCATTATAAGCATTAGGCCGTGTAACATTGCCAGTAATGCTCCAGTTAAGCAAAAATATTTGAAATCGACTGTAATGATAATTTTATAGCATTTAGCTCCATTCACCTCCATGTATTTTTCCAGATTCCAGATTTACTGTTTAGCGGTGCCTCAGCACTGCCCCCCGTTTCAGTTCCATTGCAGTCATTGGAGTTGGCAAGTTTACCTGCAGGTAGTGGTCAGGGGGCAGGTGTGTTTACCTGCAGGTAGAGGTCAGGGTGCAGGTGTGTTTACCTGCAGGTAGAGGTCAGGGTGCAGGTGTGTTTACCTGCAGTTAGTGGTCAGGGCGCAGGTGTGTTTACCTGCAGGTAGAGGTCAGGGTGCAGGTGTGTTTACCTGCAGGTAGTGGTCAGGGCGCAGGTGTGTTCACCTGCAGGTAGAGGTCAGGGTGCAGGTGTGTATACCTGCAGATAGTGGTCAGGGCGCAGGTGTGTTTACCTGCAGGTAGAGGTCAGGGTGCAGGTGTGTTTACCTGCAGGTAGAGGTCAGGGTGCAGGTGTGTTTACCTGCAGGTAGTGGTCAGGGCGCAAATGTGTTTACCTGCAGGTAGTGGTCAGGGCGCAGGTGTGTTCACCTGCAGGTAGTGGTCAGGGCGCAGGTGTGTTCACCTGCAGGTAGTGGTCAGGGCGCAGGTGTGTTTAACTGCAGGTAGTGGTCAGGGGTGCATGTGTGTTTACCTGCAGGTAGTGGTCAGGGCGCAAATGTGTTTACCTGCAGGTAGAGGTCAGGGTGCAGGTGTGTTTACCTGCAGGTAGAGGTCAGGGTGCAGGTGTGTTTACCTGCAGGTAGAGGTCAGGGTGCAGGTGTGTTTACCTGCAGGTAGAGGTCAGGGTGCAGGTGTGTTTACCTGCAGGTAGTGGTCAGGGCGCAAATGTGTTTACCTGCAGGTAGTGGTCAGGGCGCAGGTGTGTTCACCTGCAGGTAGAGGTCAGGGTGCAGGTGTGTTTACCTGCAGGTAGTGGTCAGGGCGCAAATGTGTTTACCTGCAGGTAGTGGTCAGGGCGCAGGTGTGTTTAACTGCAGGTAGTGGTCAGGGGTGCATGTGTGTTTACCTGCAGGTAGAAATTAGGGTGCAGCTGTGTTTACCTGCAGGTAGAGATTAGGGTGCATATGTGTTTACCTGCAGGTAGAGGTCAGGGTGCAGGTCCTGCTGCTTCATCAGCTGTTTGACTTGTTTCCTCCTCTCCACAAGTTTGCGGATCTCTCTAGGCAGAATCCCCATCTCCAGGTCTGGATCTGGCAGCTCTGGGATCTCATCAGAGTCATCTTCCTGGTAATACACAAGCATGCAGGACCCAATTTATTTATCCTTTATTTTATCAGCGAGGTCTTGCTGAGACTCGAGTCTCTTTTTCAGAAGAGCCCCGATTACAAAATTCACAAGCAACAACAATAATAATAATACAACAAGAAACAAAGTGCAAAATACAATACAGAAGGATAAAAAGCAGAAATAGCAAACTAATTACATGAAACATGTGCAGTCCTCTATAACCCAGTGCTCTGCCAACAACATGAATTGCTGTAAGGACATCAATGTGTCCAGTCTTAAAGAGCATAGGAGTTTGTTCCACATTCCTAACTCGGATGCAGCAAATGGAAAATCTAGGGCTATCCACTCCTGTAATCGAGTGGCATAGGTTGCATTTCTAATAGTTAAATGCGAGGTTAGATAATATGGTAATTTGTGAAGTAGTCCTTTGTCGATAAATAGTAAACAGTGTTTTTTTCCTCCAGTTAGCAAGGGACGGCCAGCCAAAACCATGGTATAGATGACACTGATGTGTGCTAAATATTTGCCGGTGATGCATGCATATAAACTATATCTCCATATTCTAAAACTGGTAAAAAATATGGATTGATTTTGAAGGGTTGTTTCTCATTACTTATTTTTCCATAGAGTTCAATAGAAAAATGAGTCAGGAGAAACAACCCTTAAAGTGATCCATCCATATCTACTGCATATCTGGCAACAGAGTGATTGTTTGAGGCTCGTTTGACACCTCAGACCCTTGATCACTTACAGCCATTTAGCCAACCATGTGTTCTGTTCTTTTCCCATGTAATTTACAGCTGAATCTAGTTCCACCCCCCAATTCCCATAGAGATGCATTAAAATGCAGAGAGGTTATAGTACCTGAAAATAAGATATCAAGTCGTTTGATCTCCTTTTATACCCAGTCATGATAGCATCACCAGTTTACCTGTGGAATGTTCCAAACAGGTGTTTTTTGAGCTTCCCAGTATTTTTTTTGCCTGTCACAACTTTTTAGGAACGTGTTGCAGGCAGCCCCGGTTCTGATCATTTTGCCGCCCTAAGCAAGATTTTAAAATGCTGCCCTAAAATCAGATATAAAAAGAGAAAATGACGAAGAAAACATGGTGGTCATAATTTTATAGCCAGGCTATAGCGCTCCGCCGTTTTTCTCGGTTTAAATCACATAAGGGGTGACAACAAGCGTGTTGCTTCGATTCCTCCGTCCTCGTATCCTTTCATCTCTATCTCACGTCCTCCGAGGGGTGGAGCTAAGCTCCTAGGAAATGATGAAAGGACTGAAAATAAGCGATTGGACTGAACCCAACGCGTTTAATTTTACAGAACTGCATATCTTAAGACGGACAGTTTTCCCAATTTTACTTAAAGGGAGCGGCACTCCCCTGCGTTCAACAATTTGAACCCTGCTTACAGTAACGTTACCCACACAGAATAAATCCCTGGCCTCCGCCCCAGTCGATTAGTAAGTGTTCGATTGGTTAATAGCGGGGGCTGCATAATAGCGTTATCGCTTGGATGGTGGGGCAGAGGGCGGCGCTCTGCCGCCCTGGTCATTATGCATGGGCGACATCGTCGTCACGACGATATCGCGACGAGGTAGTCTTGATCGCGATCGCGATACTCCAAAATACTACTAACGATATCCTACGAAATTAAGTGTACACTGAAAAAGTTTGTATTTGTGTCAATAATAATGTTCTGAAATGTACGGGAAATGTAATTTAAAATTTAAAAAAACGCGCAATCTGCAGCCCTGGCCATTTCAGACCTGACCTGATTTCAACCACGTGTCAAGCACTAGCGAGTTGCGGCCACACGTGTTGGCGAAGTTTGCAGAGGGGTGCACCTGGGAGTGTTCGCGCCTCACGGAATAAGGACTTGCCTGGATAATGTATAGAGCCATGTGACGATGAGCTTATTTTTTGCGGTAATTCTTTTTTGTTGGTTTAAATATAAGTTGCTTGTACTCTTAATCCACATTTTAAAAATAGTTACGTCATTAATTGTCCACTGTCCGGGTCTGATATTATTTATTAAAAGATTCACAAAAAATATTTGACTTAAAAATATGCCACAGTCGCTACAAAGCCTGTGTCATGTCGTTCGCGAGTGATTTACTACTTTGATATTTCATGGAATGTTCTATTTTATAATGGGTAATATAGGTTAAAGACTCATCAGTGCAGTGTTATTTTTATATAAAAGTATCTGTGAATTAAATAAATAAAATTCATCATAACATCAGTCACACGTATCAAGAATGTTTCTTTCAGTGTTGAGTAATTAACCGTGTTATTTATGAAAAGCTGAAGAGAATGTGTTATTTAGCGAAGTGGTTTGATAAGAAAAAGGGTTCCCTTCCACCCCGCATTATAGTTCCTCCCAAAATACGTTTACTTCGCCTATAGCATGACTGAGGGGTAACTCATGAGGGGTATTGCCTCTAAAGCGCTGACCTTGACCTAGATTTTGACGTACAATCTTAATCAGTCATGACTCAGTAAACTGGTTCATACCATCTTCATCTTAAAACAATATGGCGGAAATTCCAACACTCGTTCCACTTCCGAACGCAAAGATTTTATGGAACCATTTTGGATTCGAGGTGGAAGATGATGGTAAAACCATTAAATCTAAGGCGCGGGTCACATGCAGGCAATGCTTCCAGTCAATTCCCTACAGTGGAAACACTCCAAATTTGAGAGGTCACTTATTAAAGGACCATCATGATCTGAGCAAAGAGGTGGACGACGCGGAGAAGGCGGCAGGAAAGAAAACGCCAATAGCAGCCGCGCAACTTCGGGTGGCTGGTCAGCTCGGGCTGGCAGAGGCCTTCCATAGGGTCAAACCATGGAGTAAGACTAGCCCACGGTATAAGGCGTGCCAGGAGGCGCTCACCCACTTCATTTGCGAAAGCCACCAACCCTTGAGTTTGGTGGAGAGCCGTTCCTTTCAGGCCTATACTACAGAGCTATGTCCGCAATTCAGTTTGCCTGGGAGAAAGACTATGACAAAAAAAATAATTCCAGACAAATATCGGGAGGTGAAAGAGCGTGTTCAGTCCCAGCTATCAAAGGAAGGGACGTACTGTATGTGGGGATAACAACTGACCATTGGACAGGTTGCCACGCAAGATCCTATGCTTCTCTGACAGCTCATTATATTTCACCTTCATACAAGATGGTGAACTTTGTTCTACAAACAAAGGAGTTGCCCGGTGAGCATAATGCTCAGAACATTGGCACCGACTTGGAGCAGAGTCTACACTCCTGGAAATTGTACAACAATGTGGAGGGACTCACGACAGACAATGGCAGCAACATAAAAAAAGCTGCAATTGATCAGTTGATGTTGCCGTGGATTCCTTGTATTGGTCACACCCTTCAGCTTTCCATTGGAAAGCTGCTGAAAGTTGGTAAAGTAACGCGTATCATAGGATGCTGCAAATCCCTAGTCAAACATTTTAAGACCACGAAGCAAGCCGATCTACTTTGTGAGAAGCAGATACTGCTGGGAATGCCTACCAGGAAACTCATCAAGAGCATGGAGACGCGGTGGAATTCCACATACATGATGATTGTACTCATCCAGGAGGAGCAGCAGGCGATTTGCGCAGCACTTCTCAATCAGCCCCAACAAATAAGGTCGCTGCTACCTGATGCTACTGAGTGGGACACTGAAGCCATTCTACGACGCCACTCGCTTAATGAGCAGTAGGAATAAGCCCACACTCAACATGATAGCGCCACTTCAACATCAACTGTTATCTACAACGCTGGTAGAAGATCCTGATGACCCTCCCAGATCTCGTGACATTCAAGAGATCCATATCGGATGATCTCAAAGCTAGATATTCGGATCCGACTCTTCGTAAACTGCTGTACCAAGCCGCCTTCCTGGATCCGAGATTCAAGTCGTTGGGAGTTTGTAACAGGTGATGAAGAACGCGAAGCGGTCATCGAAGGAGTAAAGATAGCGATGGTCAAAGTCCAGAAACCAACTGATCCCATGCCTCAAAATGACGATGAAGGTAAGCGTTTCCTTTTTGGCTTAGCGCTTATAGTTATACAGTGGAAACTCGTTAATATAAACTCTGTTAACAAAAGGTCCCGTGGATATTTTATACAGAAAATAACTGGATAACACAAATTCCGAGACTGATACCACAAACAAAATTTAGCGGCCCGACTGTCGGCGTCGCCGCCGACTTTGTTTTAACGAGGTTCCTTATATTTTTTTCAATTCCATTCAATCAAATTGGTCATTAATTTCAAGTTACTTATGAGTATACGATAACTTATAACTTTAATCACGGTAAAACTCAATGGTAAAACCATACCATGGTATAATTTGTACAATACTGTAAAAGTAGACATTTTCGCACTACATTTCTTTTTGCGCTCCAAGCAGTTTGCGCAAATTAAAAGCACGCAAATATGTTCATTTTGTGTTTAGGTCTAAGTAGAAAATCTTAAAATCTAAAATTTTAAAACAAGTGAAACAATTCAAAATTGCTAATGATGTACTTAAAAAGTATTTTCAACTTAAAATTGTTATGCAGAGAATATTGATTTTCCGAATCAACATATACAATGACGAAAAGTCCAAATAATTATTCAAACTTCAATACTTTTAATACGATTTAAGAGAGAATACTGATTTTCCGAGTCAACAACTCAACATATTACACAATGACGAAAATCCTCATCTGATCATCACTAGATCAAACTCGGTTAATACCAACTCATTTGTAAAGCCATCATCATCCATGTATTAACCAATCACATTTTAGTTTCAGGCCAACGCCCACTGAACTGAACTGCGACATTTCTGTTGTTTTTTTTATTGAACTCAAGCCACTGACAAGCAGTCCCGCAAGCAGTGACAAACTGACAGCCACACTTTTTGGGCATTTCTAGAACAACTAGGAAGTGAAATGGTGAAATAAAAAATGTCCGGTCGTCGGCGATTAGAACCAATGTTATTTGGTAGTTTTGTCAAGGTTTTGATCCATGTTTTGGCAATTATTTGCGGGTACTATGTGGCATGTGCCAGAATAATTTTGTTCATGACCAATATTTATATTTCATTTTAAGCTTTTCACCAAGGTGCTCCAATGGCTGGAGGAATTTAATAACGATGGATAAACAAACTAAGAATATGGCGATGCCCATGCTTGGCGTGATTTTACGGCGAATAGATTTTGATATACAATTATAATACCGTGTTTGATTGACTTTTTAAAGGGAATGGGTCGGGAGGGAAATAAGGGAATTGTGGGTAAGCCTGATTTGGATAAAGATCTGAATTTCCTGTAACTCTTCAGTGAATGCACACAATACGTAACATATACGCAGCACACACGGAGCCGAACTTCGTCGATTACTTTTTTTCTCACACGTGTCATGGAGATTTTTCGCTGACTCGCATTTCAATTCGGACCGAGCTACATTATATACGGTTTTAAAACAAGGGGTGGTGTTCTGCGGATGGTGTCATATTACCATGCGAGCCCTCCCGATCCATTCCCTTTAAGGTTTATAAGAAAAATATGGCACACGGAATATCACTATGAATTCAATTAAGTGCTCATGTATTTCAGGGTCAAAATAAGGTTTGGTTTGTTCATAACTTCGGCCTAAAAATTGATTTAAGCTTTTTACAATTTTGGAAAGAAATATCGTGAAACGGCGATATCGCGATCAAAATTTTCCCACGATGCCTACTGGTCATAGTTACCTAGTGGGCGGTCCGGCTCTGGTTGCAGGCATCAAATTAGCATAGATTTACAAAGATCAATAAAGTTGACAAGGTAAAACATTAAATATCCTTTCTTTGTACTGTTTTCAATTAAATATATGTAAAAGACAATTTACAAATCACTGCTTTCTGCTTTTGTGTGCATTTTACATACTGTCCCACCTTTTTTGGAATTGGGGTTTGTATGTAAACTTCAAAAGAATGTTTATCATCTAACCAGATTCCAAGATATTTGTAGGAGGGAACTTGTTCAATTAGAAGGCCATTATAAAACCAGTATATAAATCCAGGTCAGTATGGCATTTGTTGCAGACTCTAGAGAATTTGGGCTTATCGGCATTAAGAACAAGTTTAAGGCTTATAAGTGCCTTTTGTATTGCAGTAAAACTTGCTGGATGTTGTATAGAGCCTGTGTTACAGAGGAGGCAGCAGCATACAGCATAAAAATGCAATTTGTAATTGCTTACATTAAAACCAATATCATTAATATATAATGTAAAAAGCACAGGGCCTAAGATGGACCCCTGCGGAACTGAAATTTCCCCCCAAAACCCACAGCAAACAACCTATTTAATAACAAAGAATGATCCATAATATCAAAGGCCTTTGAAAGATCTATAAACAAAGCAAAACAATGCTGTTTTTTGTCAAGTGACCCTATAATATCATTAACCACAAGTAACACAGCTGAGATGGTGCTATTGTCCTGGTCTAAAATCGGAGTGATATGCATTAAGAATAAAGTTATTTGACAAAAAATAGCGCAGTTGTGAGTTTATAAGTGATTCCAAAAGTTTATTTAGGCAAGAAAGTTTAGAGATTGGGCAGTAATAAAGTCACTAGTGTCACCACCTTTATGTAAACCTCTCTCTGCAGGTAAACGCAAACCTGACCTGCTGATAAACAGACATATAGACACATGTACCTGCCGGTATAAAAATGCACCATGTGCCGCTTTCTATACCTTAGGGATAGGTCCAGAAATTAGAGTCAAATTAAAAACATGGGTAAGAGGTATAAAAATCAAAGGTGCTGCTAGCCGTAAAAGGCCAGGATCCAGGTTATCAGCCCCTGTAGATTTTTTTATATCTATATTAAGTAATGCATCCAGCACTTCTGTAAAAAGAAAAAATGAGCCATTTCTGACAAATTGAGAGTTTGATGATAGGATGGCTTATACTAGGCTCAGACCTTTGTAAAATATCAAGAGTATCGAAGTGACCCGCAAAGTGGCTATTAAAAGCTTCACAAATTAAATTTTTTTCAGTAATTATGTCTTATTTGTTGCGCGATTGAAGGGGAAGACTTCCGTTTCAAAAATTTAACCGTTTTTCAGAATTTAGCAGAATTCCCACCAAGATCAGTTAAAGATGACAAATAGAAATCAGATTTGGCCTCTCTAATCAAGGACAAGCATTTGTTCCTTAATTGCCTGAAGGATAGCCAATCAAGGGTAGACTCATTCTCGCTTTAGCCCATGCCATATTTCTTATGCGGATAAGCTCAGATAATTCATGAGAAAACCATGGGTTTGATCTATCCTTTACACTTGGTTATTTATATAAGGAGCATGCTTATCTGCAATGAGGTTAAAAATATTAATAAAATACTTAAGAGCCAACTCTGAATCAGGAATGTATGAAACACCTGCCAGATCACAAAAATATAGGTCATGTAAAAAGCCTTGTAAAGCCTCATAAAAATTCTGAAAATTTCTTTTATTAATAATACGTGGGAGGTACTTGTTCATTTTTGCATCTCGAATGCATGCTATTATCACTTAAATCATTAGCAATAAGCTGGATACTTATGAGGCCTGTTTGTTAGAATCATATCCAATACATTAGATTGTGTTGAATTTCTTCCATGAGGATGGGTTGGCTTAGTTATTAACTGTGTTAAATTAAGGTTATGGCAAATTTATTTTAGTTTATCAGAAGTTTGGGATAACCAATCAAAGTTGGCATCACCAATAATGAAAAGTTCTGAAGATGCATATTTATACAAAAGATATAATTATACAAATAACAAATACAAATAAATTATGCAGTGCACAAGAGTGAGCAGAAGGGGGACGATAGACACCCACTAGTGTTAGTTGATAATTATTTCCAAGACATACATTTAAAGGTATACTATGTAGTTTCAGAACACTAGATGGCGATACTGAGCACGTATGAGAATAGGGCTCCTCAAAAATTGCTTATCACGCGTTCTTTTCAGAAGCGCACGACGACGCACGAGCATCGTTGTGACGTTTCACACATATTTTCTCTGACCGTGGACTCAATTTAATTTGCTTTATTGGCATGACAAGACATTGAATCTGTATTGTCAAAGCATACTGCATTAAAACAGTCAAAGACATACATCTAACTCTGAACAATACAAAACAGCAAAGACTAGAAACTAACCATACATGAAAACAAGAACTTTTCTTTGATTATGGATTTAGAAATAACATGAATGTAAAATAATGAAGTACAATTAAAAATAATAATAATTATCAATAGAAATGATAATAATGATGACGAGAACGACATATATGATCTTATAAAGTGAATAAATATAAAAAATTAAATTTGGTTTATAATGATCACGCACTGTCCCTAAGACGATGGCAGGCAGCTATATATTGTGCTGCCAGGTCACAGCATGTCCTCTCCTAAGAGGATGGGGAGTTTTTGGATGTCTGTTAAATTTTTTAATTGAGGGTATCTCTGATTTATTTTGGGAAAATATTTATTTCTGATTTGATTGTATTTTTCGCATTTTGTGATGAAGTGCCGCTCCGTCTCAACTTCGTTGAGATGTTTCTCCTCCCGGAGTCTGTTGACTCTATGACGGTCACTCTGATCAAGCTGTCCTCTTCCCCTGGCCCTGCCTCGCCCACCACGAACACGATTGTCGCTTTGGATAAAAGCGTCTGCTAAATGACTGTAATGTAATGTTTATGTAATGACTGCCCCTCACCCTTACTCTGGGGCTGCGACCACTGGATGTTGATGGCTACAGAATGAACCGAGCAGAATTACAAAATTATGATTTTGACTTATTTTATGAAAATTAACAGTGGTCAAATTTACAGAGCAATAGCTAAGATTACTAACTTATATGCTTTGAGCATGTAAACTATTACATGATCAAGGTTTGGGCAAACATGATAAATTGACAATAAACAAACATCACAACAATAGATAGCCTTAGCTATCGATAGCTGCTACGTTATGGGAAGGGTGTTCTTTGTCTTATCTGTTCTGGAGTTACATCAATGACGTTTCTGTATGCACTTATTGTATGTCGCTTTGGATAAAAGCGTCTGCTAAATGACTATAATGTAATGTAATGGGTGCTATTTTTATAATTATATTCTTACCTCGGCTGAAAACATCTTGCTAATGAGTAAGGGCAGAAACATACCTCACGCAAATAGGTACGCGAATGTGGACGCTTCGAGCTACGCAAACAGTTTTTCTTTTGCCATGACATTTGTGAAAGACAAACCAGAGGAAAGCACAGATCGAACAAGAAAGTTGTTTACTGTTGTTGCTGCTATAGTGTCCCTTGCTGCAACGCTCTGGCTTGTCTTTCACAAATGTCATGGCAAAAAAAAAAAACTTTGCGTAGCCTAGTTTGAAGCATCCACGTTCGCGTATTTGCGTGAGGCATGTTTCGGTCCTAAGCTAAAATAAGAATTTACCTGGAAGCCTGCCCACATGGCCTGGCCATGTCAATCAAATGAGCAGGAACCGCCCATTCATGACGTTTGCACCATTTTAGCCGTTTCTGGCTTTAAAGAGATACTGCAGAGGCTTTTCTAAGGCCTTTTTTACCGCTTCAATTTGAACTGGAACTCGTGAGTAGGTGTGGTCATATGACGACGGTGCCACGTAGTCATATTATGAATATTCATACGGTCAAGGAGTGAAAGGGTGTGTCTTGGTGAACTGACTCAGGCCCCCACTGAACTCAGCCCCGTTCCTGCTCTCTCCTCACAACAACTACGTCTTTGTGATCGAGGAGAGGACCGGGGATGTAAACGAATGGTAGAGCTAACGTTACCTAGCTAAGTTAGCTTGTTTGTCTGCCTAAAGTAACGTTACTATTAAATACATTCAAATACACAGCAAAACCCAGTCACACAATAACGTTAGTATATTGAACATAGCTGGTTGTAGCGCCCAGCTCCACTTGGTCCGGAGAGAATTGTTATCATTTATTAGCTAACATTATTCATAAATGATAGCAATAACTTACCAGCTACCAGCTCTCTGGACCAGACGGGGCTAAACTCACACACAATAGACTGCTTTGCATTACCTAATGTATCGATACATTCCGTCTCTCGACAGATTATGAAAGCTAATGACATCTCGACAGATTATGAAAGCCAGTGGCGTTACACCGAGGAACGATATATCTCTGACTCCTTGGCATAATGCAGGCAAGTTAGCTAAAGATACCAAAGTAAGACGTTGTAGATGAATAACTCTCTATGGCTACGTTCACACTGCAGGTAAAAAGTGGCACAGATCCGATTTTTTCCTCAAATGTGACACAGATCTGATTTTTTTTAATGGAAGTGTGAACAGCGAAAATCACATTGAATCTCACATTTCAAATTCTCATTTGGGCACTTTTGAATGTGGGATTAGATGTGGATACATAACCGATTGTGTCAAAGCGACCGCAGTCTGTCAGATCGGAATTAATGTGACTTTTTACATCGTTTTTGATGCAGCTAGCAGGGCATTAGAACGTGCACGCACGGGCTAGTTAACTCACTATTGTACAGGGTAGGTTATCAACAGATTCACATTATATTATCATGTGTTGTCATTTTAGATAAGTGGTAAATGTGCAAAGCAGTGGATTTTTTTTGGCCACAAACGGTACACCATGATAATAAGTCGGAAGTAGGCAACGTTTTTATATCATTCGCGGACAGCTGCGTTACCGTTTTGTGATTTAAAATAATGTTAGAACTGTCCATATTATTGTCTTGGTTTGTTGCATGGTAGCCTATTCATTATTCACGGTTTTCTCATGTAGCTGCTTACCGAACGTTATGGTTGTCGGTCCAATAGTGTGTCAATAGTTTAATCTAAGGGTGCGCAGTGATGTTAGGCTATACGTTACACATGAAGTTGAACAAATGTGTCATGTGATAGCTTTTTTATATTGTGTATTTTAACGGCTGGAACGCTGTATTGACCAATCTTCATCCCGGAACTATCCGTTTTATAAATGTTATATCGACTGGTCTCACTAGCCAAACGGCCGAGCGCTCCATTTTCTTAACTCGCCCGTCCTCATAATCACTCGCCCAGGCGAGTGAGCGAGGTTAATTTCATGCCTTGCTTGAGTTTCACTGAAACCGCACATGTCACGGTCCCCCCATTCCTGGCTCCGATCTCACATTCACGAGTCACTCTGCACAGAAGTAGCAGCCATGGCAGCACAAAAAGCTAGTAAAAACCTTGGCTTTTTTCCCGTCTCCTCACCTTTATCATTAGCTCCACTGCACATCAACTTTAAAATTAACGCAGAAGCTGTGACTTTGATGACTTCCTTTTTGTTGTTGTTTATTTCTGCAGGCTAAGTCTTTTGTTTTTGTTAATTTGCACAGGTCATTTGAGGAGAGCAATCGGTTCACACTGGAATCAGATATGGGCCACATTAAAAAATTAATGTGAACAGCCAAACAAAAAAAAAAATCGGATCTGAGCAATAAATCGGAATTGAGCACTAATACCTGCAGTGTGAACGTAGCCTTAGTAGCTCGATATAAGTTGTAATATTAACGTTAGCAGTAATACAAAGCAATTCGCATTTGAACTTGAACTAACTAGCAAGGGTCTCAGTCTCAAAGAGGAAAAAAAACCCGTTGGTCTCTGATTTTATACCACGTGCCCAGCCAAGACCACCCCTAGGACCACCTCAACCCCACCCATTTTTATGTTAAGGATCTTGTGACGTCACGAATCCCCGGAAACCAGCGTATTGGTAAGCCTACACAAAAACTCATATAAAACTATTTTGACTAAACATGAGATTTTCGGACATACAGTTGTGTATGATTATAATCTAACCCAAAACATCGGTTTTCAACGGGAAAAGTCGGTTTTTGACTGCAGTTTCACTTTAAAAAAGGCGGCGGGATGTCAACAGTGTAACATTCAAAACATTAACAAAAAAACACTTTGCGAACGACTTATGAGGTAGGAAATGCATTCAACATGTTTATTAGACCACAAGGACACATACAATGTTTTTTGGGAAGAAGATTTGAATGTAAACAAAGAACGAGTTGTTTACAATGAAACTACATAGTATACCTTTAAGGCTAAACATTGAAATTGCTTCGGGACTGATGTTGAGATTAATACAGAGACATTAAAACAATTTTTTCACAAAAATGACCATACCTCCAACTCTTCCTTCCCTATCTGCCCTGAAAATATTATAGCCAGGCAGAGCAATCTCAAAATCCGAAAGCATTTAATCAGAACTCAGTAACAACGAAAAAATCTGGATTGGTTTGAAGAATGTTGATGAAGTCTATTTTATAAAGTAAGCCTCTAGCATTTAGATGCTCTTCATGACTGCTTATATGACATGAATTGTTGGATGGCCCATAACTTTCTGCAGTTTAATGGGCCGTTCACACAACGGACGGTAGACGGCAGGACGGTAGACGGTACAACAGCAGGGACGTAGTTGACGGTACAGAAATGTCCGTTGCGGTAACGCATTGTTTATATCCGTTGCCATATTTACGGTCCGCGCAAAACAAATTACCAGTGTACCCAAGAGCGCCTTTGCAAAATGGGCCACGACCAAAAGTTTATTTATAGCCCACATTGTTGTATTACTGCGTTGTTTCAGTCTGTGTCTTCATAAATGGGCGGTGTGTGTGTGTGTGTATGTATCACAATGTCAGCTAGTTTAGGTAGCTTCGCTAGCTAGTTAGTTACACCTCAAATCATACACAGAAAAGCTTCTGAAAATACAGCTAATAATAATGTGTACCTGGAATCTGCATGTTTCACCGCTCTCGTTCTCTACCACAAAGTTGCACGAACTTCTCATCCACTTAACACTATTATTATAGACAGGTGAAGTCAAAAGTTTACATACACCTTAGCCAAATCCATTTAAACCCTGTTTTTCACAATTCCTGACATTTAATCGTAGTAAACATTCCCTGTCTTAGGTCAGTTAGGATCACAACTTTATTTTAAGAATGTGAAATGTCAGAATAATAGTAGAGAGAATGTTTTATTTCAGCTTTTATTTATTTCATCACATTCTCAGTGGGTCAGAAGTTTACATACACTCTTAGTATTTGGTAGCATTGCCTTTAAATTGTTTAACTTGGATCAAATGTTTCGGTAGCCTTCCACAAGCTTCTCAAAATAAGTTGCTGGAATTTTGACTGCAGTCTGGCTTTTTTATGGCGGTTTTGGAGTAGTGGCTTCTTCCTTGCTGAGCAGCCTTTCAGGTTATGTCGATATAGGACTCGTTTTACTGTGGATAGAGATACTGTTCCCTCCAGCATCTATAGAATAATTTCTGTTAAAATAGTGTGGGACTCTAATGAATATATATATATAGGGAATTGACATATAAGCAGGTTTATATGAATGTGTGTCTGAAGGAGAGAACGTGGACCTGTAGGATTAAAGGTCAAGAGAGTGTCTTGGTGGCCAGTTGGAGATAAAACTGAGAGAACAACAACATGTGATGATCTGTATGACAGAAGGTCAGGGAAATTATTTAAGTAAGCAGTTAGTCATAGGACTAAGACAATACTCAGAAAATAACAACCAGAGGTTGTTGTACATCAATAATATAGACATTTGTAATATTGATAAATTAAAAAAGCTGAAGTCAGGCATATATTAAGGAGGTCTCAGTATATGCAGTAGGTGATTGGCCATCGGACATTCTAGAATAGGAGGGCCTAGACATGTTCTAATTGTATAAAACCTGTGGAAAAAGGCTGAAAGGGTGTGACTTCATGAACTCACCCGGCTTTGTTAATCACTAATAAAGTCGTTCAAAAATGGCAAGCTCCTGTCTCTGAGAGAATGATTGTAAGAAGAAAAAAGACACAACATAACTTTGGCGTAGTCGGCAGGATTGGAAAAACAGAGGCTGGAAATTCGGAACCGTCTGCTGCTGTGGGCCGGGAGCCGGATGGGTCACACAAGCCACGGTGATCACCAATAAGGTAAAAGCGAATGTTCTTCGTACTAGTTTAACGGGTTGTGTGACTTGTTCCGGGTGCCGCCCCGGCAGTGGACTGTTGAGTAAGTCTCTCCAAATTAAGAACCTAAAAAAGTAAATAACTGAGACCGAGCTTGTGATTTTTGAAAAGAATGCATGTGTAATGTGTGTGATTGGGCCTCGAGGGAACTTGTACATATGACAAAAATCTCTTTAGTGGAGTCACGTGAAAGTCCTGCAGAAAGGGCCTCAGCGGAGCAGAAGGTGCCCGCAGAGAGCTGGGGAGTCAGGCAAATAAAATCCTGTATAATAACGGATTTCTCTGTATGTTGTATAGACAATAGAAAAAAAAAGCCTAATTTACAGACAATAGTCGTGTATAATCATAGGTTTTCTATATGTTGAAAGGCTAGTAGAGAAAAGACCGAATTAACAGGTCACTCAAGAAGTGAGTGTTGGAACGAATGAAGTAAGATTGAGTGACAGAGTGAAAGTCTCTGTCACAGATGGAGAGGGGGTGAGAAGCGCTCCTGTAAAATCTCCATTTTTAAAAAAAGTGTGAACGAGAGTGTGTTTGGGAGAGTCCTGCACGGTGTAATTTGATTAGGCGTTGTTTGAGAGACATTCAATCATCGAGCCGCTGATTGGGCTCTCTAGTACGAGAAGCTGTGTGTGTGTGGCTGTTTGATTCTGGTTTGCCTGCGTTAAGTGTGTTCTTGTTTGTATAGAGTTTGTATATAGAGTAAGTAAATGTGTGAGTGAAATCTGCCAGAAGGACAGATTGGTGTAATAGTGGAATAGTAGTTAATAATAAAGTGTAATTAAGTGACTTACAAAATAGAAAAATATTTAATAAGTTTTTTAAAGGTACCTTTTAATTCTGTGTAATAATAAATGTATAGATATATGTGAAAGATTCAGTTTTTCACTATGAAGCAATAAGGAAGATACGATAAGAGATATAATCCCCTTGAAAGATTGGGGGTTAGTTTTGAAGTTGGCTTGGCTGTGTTGTGCATTATCTCACTGATTATTGTTGTACCAATCCTTTTATTATTCCCATAACGCGATCATTGTTGTGTTTTGAGACGTTTGTTGGAAAATATAGGGTTGTGGAAATTGATCAGTTGTGATATAACATATGCAAAGTATATGATTTGGTATATTGTGGTTGGAATTTAGTTGACATTGCAGAAAATACTTGTAATATTGTGTGAATAAGTATGGAACGTGTATAAATACACAGAAGCGAAACAGGAGATCTAGAATTGTAGAAAATAAAACTTTAGTAAAATAGGTAAATAAACGGATTGAACTAAAAAAGAGTCAGTTATTAAAGTATAAAACGGTATTTGGCATTGCGATAACCAATATTTAATTGCTGTTTTCTATAGAAAAATTAAAACTACACGAACCATAAAAATAAATAAAAGGGTGATTAATACGGGAGGTTGTGTATAAACTGCAGCAATGAATAAAACGGCAGTAGAAGTGTTGAGTGCCAAAAATCCATTAATTAAAGAGGAAATAGAGAAAATATCCCAGAAATGGGAGAAGCGAACTAAAAATATGAATACAAATTGGCCGAAGGAAGGGACTTTCGATATAAATCTGTGCAAAGAAATGGAAATATTAATAAAAAATTATAAAGTTAAGCAAAAGGGTAAAAAGAGACAGGAAAAAAGAGAGAGAGAGAAAGAAATAATAAAACTGTTTAAAAAAGAAGGAGAGGAATACTTAAAAAATCTGAGGAGAGTGAGAAAAATCTCGACAAAGCAAAGTACAAATGTAATTGAAACGCCTCCACCATACGGGCAATATCCAGTAGTCTCAGGCATCGTGCAGTTAGAGGGAAAGTTTGATGTAGAAGAGGGGGGGGGGAAAACTCTGGAGAACTCCTGGGGCCAGCATAGGAGAAAAAGGCAGGAGAGCAGACCCCGGGGAGTCTCTGGGGGATTCCTCTCAGAACAGACAGAAAGGATTAAGTAAGTTAAATTGTTATAGGGATTTGCAGGAAGCAATGGAAGAGTTACAGGGAAAGGATGCATGCAGTACCCCCAGAGAGAGTGCACGCTCTCTGGAGGGAGAGAAGTGTAATCTTCCCCTGTTCTATGTTGAACAGGACAAAATACCTGATTTGGAAAGTTGGAATGAGGAAGTGATTGAGGAAGGTAAAGCAAGTAGGAAGATAAGTGAAAAGGAGTTGAGAGATAGACAGAAAATAAAGAAACCAGCCAAATATAGCCAGTACCCCATCCTGATAAAAGGAACAACAGGGCATTACGTGCCGTGGGGATCACAAGATATGCTGGGCTTAGTAGAGCGCCTCCCAGACATACATGAGGGGGCAGGAAAGTGGATAAGGGCTCTAGAGGAGGAGACAATGGGGAAATTATTGGCGGTGGGGGACCTTAAGGCTCTGTTGGCGAGGTTGCTAGGGATGGCTCGGATGGAGGAAGTGCTGATGAAAAGTGGGCTACAGGCAGCGGTAAACACCCCGCACTTTGACGGTGCCAGCTTTGATCAATTCCGTCCCGCGATGTGGCGAACTTTGAGAGAGGATTACCCTACCAAGATTGACCCGAAATCACTTAAAGGGGAAGAGGTGGGAGACACCGTAAATCCAGCCATTTATCTGCATAGACAATTAAAACGATGGAAGTTGGAAACAGGGCGGAATCCTGAGGGAGATGAACTGATGACAACCCGCTTCCGGACTTCCATAGTGGAAGCGATGCCCCCGCCGGTGAGAAGCAGGCTGGAGGATGTAGTTGGACTAAACTCTAAAACGCACAGAGAGTTTTGTGATCATGTAATACATGCAGTAGAAAAGTATCGTAAAGAGGAACAGAAACTTAAAAGATCAAGAGAAAGAGACACAGCGGAAGTTGGCACAGCTACAGCTGGAAGAATTGACAAAAAAGCAGTGGTAAAAGCCGAAATGCCAGAACCCAGCCCGGAAGCCGTAGTCTCTTCTGGAGGTCCATCGCGGCTGCCTATGCCTCAGGGCCAAGAGCAACCCACTGTACCAATAATAAATGTGTATGCACAGCCCCAACAGTGGAAGAATAAAACACCAAATAATAGACAAAATTAAAATTAAATACGGAGAGGGCCTGGGGGTCCGCAGGGACCCCAAGGGCCACCCGGAATATGCTGGGGATGTAATCAGCTAGGCCATAATAAGTGTGATTGTCCCACAAATCCTTGGCCGCTGAAGCAGCAGCCGGGAAATGATAATAGTAAAACAGATAACCTAGTGATTTATTTTTCACAAGACAAATCTTTCACTAAAATGCTATGTATAACAGTAACAACAGGAGTTCCGGATGCGCCGGTAGATGCAGGAAAGTGAAATACAAACTAAAGAAAATCTCTAAAAGATAATGCTGGACAAGATGTTGGAATTGGGACTGGTTTGATTTAAAGTTGGGAAGTTGGGGGGCCATGTACAATAGAGCAGGAATTCCAATAACAGTAGTAGTTGTTATAGTAGGATTAATGTTCTGGTGTGTGATACCTCTGCTGAGATCTTTCCTGGTACAGGCAACGGTTAAAGCAGATGAATCCAGTGATGAGGTACCACGTGAATGGTGAAGGAGTGGTCCTCCAGGCTGTCAACATGAGGCGTGAACTGGGTGATGATGAAGGCTGGCCTGATCTGAATCCAGTACCAGACTGGATCCCACAAGAGCCACACCCAGATACCTCATCTGAGGACAGCAAGGACAGTGAGAAAGAGGTGATATACAATAAATAGACGAGACTGTATAAGGAGCAGAAGAGGACAGCAGGTTAGCCCGGCTAGCATCCGAGACGGCTAGTTGGTCCACCTACTACGAGGGAGCTCCTTAAGAAAGCCAGAAGACTGATTTTTTAATATATAATTACACTACACAGAGTATAATTGAAAGTTGTATTTCTGTGTATCATTTTATGTTTTTTTTATTGTTTATTGTATAATCACAGTAATATTTGTTTTTTAATTACTTTAATAGTAATTACATAATGCACAGGCTTATATACATAATGAATAAAAATGTGGCTGGAGTGGTGAGTCTTTTACTCCTCCCTCGTCAAGAGTGGGGGGAGAGTTTTGGCTCTAAAACTCCCTGGAATGGATGACGACGAGAAGCACCAGTTGGTAAGAAAAAGGGGTTTATTTAACCCGATAAGATTTCAGAAGGTTGCTTTTCCTCATTGTTCATTTTCAGATCTAAATTATTTTGTTGGAACTAAGTAAGTCCCAATGGGGGGATTATATAGAATAATTTCTGTTAAAATAGTGTGGGACTCTAATGAATATATATATATAGGGAATTGACATATAAGCAGGTTTATATGAATGTGTGTCTGAAGGAGAGAACGTGGACCTGTAGGATTAAAGGTCAAGAGAGTGTCTTGGTGGCCAGTTGGAGATAAAACTGAGAGAACAACAACATGTGATGATCTGTATGACAGAAGGTCAGGGAAATTATTTAAGTAAGCAGTTAGTCATAGGACTAAGACAATACTCAGAAAATAACAACCAGAGGTTGTTGTACATCAATAATATAGACATTTGTAATATTGATAAATTAAAAAAGCTGAAGTCAGGCATATATTAAGGAGGTCTCAGTATATGCAGTAGGTGATTGGCCATCGGACATTCTAGAATAGGAGGGCCTAGACATGTTCTAATTGTATAAAACCTGTGGAAAAAGGCTGAAAGGGTGTGACTTCATGAACTCACCCGGCTTTGTTAATCACTAATAAAGTCGTTCAAAAATGGCAAGCTCCTGTCTCTGAGAGAATGATTGTAAGAAGAAAAAAGACACAACACATCCTCACAAAGTCCTTTGCTGTTGTTCTGGGATTGATTCGCGCTTTTCGCACCAAAGCACGTTCATCTCTAGGAGACAGAACGCGTCTCCTTCCTGAGCAGTATGACAGCTGCGTGGTCCCATGGTGTTTATACTTGCGTACTATTGTTTGTACAGACGAACGTGGTACCTTCAGGCATTTGTAAATTGCTCCCAAGGATGAACCAGACTTGTGGAGGTCCACAATTCTCTTTCTGAGGTCTTGGCTGATTTCTTTTGATTTTCCCATGGTGTCAAGCAAAGAGGCACTGAGTTTGAAGGTAGGCCTTAAAATACATCCACAGGTGGATCAAATAATCGAGTCAAATAATGTAAATTAGCCTATCAGAAGTTTCTAAAGCCATGGCATAATTTTCTGGAATTTTCCAAGCTGTTTAAAGGCAGTCAACTTAGTGTATGTAAACTTCTGTCCCACTGGGGATTGTTTAGTCTGTAAACAATTGTTGGAAAAATTACTTGTGTCATGCACAAAGTAGATATCCTAAGTGACTTGCCAACACTATAGTTTGCTAACATGAAATCTGTGGAGTGGTTAAAAATGAGTTCTAATGACTTCAACCTAAGTGTATGTAAACTTCCGACTTCAACTGTAGTTCTGTGTTCTCATCCATTTTGAAACTTACCACTTCTGTTCCATCAGCACGTGACCCTACCGCAGCAGTGGACGGTAAAAATAAAAATATTTTTTATTCCCATGGCAAGTTAGTCCTGCCGTCAGGGATTTTGCCGTCAACTGCCGTCTTACCGTCGTTGTCTCATTGAAAACAATGACATCCGGTTTCGTCCTGCCGTCTACCGTCCGCTGTGTGGACGGTCCTTACGAGTGATAAGAATAATTATTGGTTCTAAATCTGAATCTGAATTTATAATCCAAAACCTAAACTCACTCAAACTGAATGTGAAGCCTGCCGCTCGGAATCTTGGGGTTATTTTTGATTCCCACCTAAATGTTGAGCCTCACATTAAAAAGGTAGTGCAATCCTGCTACCATCAGCTCAGGAACGTAGCATAGATTAGGTCATGCTTAGCTATTTCAGACACTGAGAAAGTAATTCATGCTTTTATCTCGTCTCGATTGGATTACTGCAATTCGCTATACGCCGGCTTGAGCAATCCTGCACTATATAGGCTCCAACTTCAAAATTCAGTAGGAAGAATCTTATCTAAGAGTAGTTAAAGGACTCACATCTCTCCAATCCTTGCCACACTCCACTGGCTTCCTGTCATTTTTAGAATAGATTTTAAAATTTTACTAATCACTTTCAAAGCTCTGCATGGCTTGATCCCTGTCTATATTTCAGAGCTGTTAGTGCCTTATAGTTCTGGAAGAGTGCTTAGATCCTCACAGAGAGATCTCCTTACTGTTCCCTGTTCCAGGTTAAAATCAAAAGGTGATAGATCCTTCTCTGTGAGAGCTCCCAAGCTCTGGAATTCACTCCCTGTTAACATTCGAAAGGCACAGTCAATAGTTTTAAAAACGAATTATTGTTATTATTTGTTGAATGATTTTTATTTTCTGTTTTGACTGGTCTTATTTTACTGCGTATTTTATAGATTTTATTATTGTTTTGATTTCATCTATGTTCTGCTGGTCTAAAGTTATGTGGTACTTTGTGTATTTTATCCTGTTTTAATTGTTTTGGAAAGCGCTTTGAGCGACTATATAAATAAAGTTATTATTATTATTTATGTGTAACAAACCAAGCCCTTGCTTACGTGATTTAAAATCAAGCGGAGTCTCCAAGGTATTAGAAGGTGCATTGGTAGAGTAATTTTTGTTAGTAGGTTCAGTGCAAATGTTTACTAAATTTCTAGGATTACATTTAATATGACGGGAAGGGGACTGGTAGGTTGGACTCACTAGTTCAGATGACTGAAGGCTAGGTAAAGGTGTATGTGCCTGAATAATTGACATTGAGTCAGTAATTGTCATAATTAAGGGCATGGGCTAGGTTCTGTGAAAGCAGCTTTGCACCGGTATGGTTAGGGTAGAGACCATCCTTCTTCTGGAAATCTGGCCATCACCCGAAGGTGGGCCAGTTATTAACAAAATGTGTATTATGATTGGTGCACCAATTGGAAAGCCATAGATTCAAGGAGGTGAGCTGGCTATAGATCTCATCACTCCCTTGAACAGGCAATGGACCAGAGAAAAAAACATGCTGGCTCATCTTCTGAGCTTGCTTCTAAGCTAAGATAATTATCTTAGATCGTCTCATACACACATCATTTGTGCCCACGTGGATCACAATCTTGGAGAATCTTCTTTTACTTTTGCTTAGGACTACCAGGTTGACCTCAATGTCTGGGGCTCTGGCACCAGGGAGACAGGTTACATTGACAGCAATGGGAGAGTCAAATCTGACATTCCTAAGTATGGAGTCCCCAATCACCAATGCCTTCTCAAAAGGTGAGTGTGTGAGAATAGTGAGGTCATTGTGGGGAGTACCTATTAGAAATGTGGACGGGGATAATATGGAAAGATTTTGGTTGATACCTATTCTTACTGAACTGAAGAGGAGGGTCACTAGGGAGAAGAGGGGGGGGTCACTAAGTTGGGAGTACCTATTAAAGGTAGAGACGGGTACAGTATGATGAGACTTAGGTCGGCAGCTATTCTACTTCTGTACAGGCAGGAATTCATCTTGCCGGTGTGGTTGAGTGGAGTGAACTCAAGGTGTGCCAGAGAAGGGCGGCTGTCGGCTGTATACGTAGTGTCTGGAAGGTGACTAGGGGTGGAGGAGGGAGATTCCAACTGGGGCGGCAGGGGGTTGAGGTTCTTGGGCATAGGGGATGGAGGGGAGGACTGTTGTGGGAGTTGGGATGAATGAATGGCATTGATATTTAGTGTGGGAAGGTCTAATTCTACAGGTGAAAGGAATGATTCGAGGAACTGTTCGCCTTCATGGATTTGATGTAGAGTTTTAATGCGTTCCTCGAGGGTTGTAATTATTTTTGTAACAGTAGCCAGTTTTACACACCTCTTACAAAGACCTTCACTATTAAGCTGGGTGGCTGACTTTGCTCCAACCATATCACAGTCTTTGCATGGAGTGGGACAGGACATGATAAAATGAAAAACATAAAAGAGAGAGGAAAAAAATCTATAAAAAAAGTTTTAAAACTAAAATAAGTAAATAAGGTCGAAAAATGTGCTGGAGAACTTAAGAAAAAGATATAAAACAGGGCAATTCCGTATCTATGGCTCCGATCCCATAAGCTTGCAGACACGCATTCACAATAAAATAAATAAAAAAATAAGTAAATAAATAAAAAGACGGGGCTTCCAAAAGATTTAAAAAGTCAAAACGTGTTTTTTAAAAATAGTAAACAGTGTCTTAAAAACAGTATCTTCTCAGTGTGATCGATAACTCAATTCAGTCTCTGTGACTCCAATCCACTATTAGCGTCGACTTTTTGAAATCAAAAAGCCGTTCCTTTGTTTTCTCTCTGGAACTGGTAGGATGACGGCAGCCAATCAGAAGGCTGACCGTCAGAAACACACCAGTGGAATGCGTATTTCACCAGTTATTGTAAACAAAGATGACTTTCCCCCATTTTAATGCTAAACTAGCACACGGTGTGGCATTACAACTACACACAAAGCAGCATTGGCTACTCGTCACACAGTGGAGGAAATGATGAACGCACCCCCGCCTTCCACACCACAAACCCAGAGCGCAGAATGGCACCTGACCAGAGGAGCATCCATACCACAACCAGAGCCAGAGCCAACAACACAGACAAAGAAGTGGAAACTTACCTTCTGCATTTCAATCGATAACTCCAAGCACAATGAGTATGTTGAGACTTACCCGCCAGTGAGGGCATACGCTGGAGAAAATATTGGCAATAGGCAGCCAGGACAGATAGCCAACACAACGATGGGCCGCTAGCATAGAGGCAACAGGTAGCAACCACACCATACCCGCAACGCACAGCGTGAACAAGAGATGAGAGGGAGCCAAAAATCACAGCGTGGACAGAGAAAAACACAAATGCAAGCACAAGTGCGCACACACACACACACACACACACACACACACACACTTCCAGGCACGCATGTACGCTTCCACAGATGCATGCACACACCGTAGTCCTTTTTCTTGTCCCTGGCTCCTCCCTCTGCACGGTGGTGAAGCAGATGTTAAACTCTTGAATGATTGATGGGTACAGACTGTTGAAGTCCAGCAGAAGGATGAACTTATCATAGAAACCTGGTGGAGAGAGAACCCACAGACATCCCTTATTACAGACAGAGCAAAACTAAAGGCAGTCAGAAACTACAGACACAGCCTGAAACTGGACACATGACACTGCAAACAACCAACCCAATTCAGCCATCAGAGTGCCAACAGACCTCTGTACTCCTGTGAAGCCCCACCTCCTCACATGCTCCACTTACCCACTTTAGGGTCCAGGACCAAACCCCCGGCATAGGCCGCCTTCCTCCGCACCTTCCTGGACTTCCCCTTTCCCACGTCCACATCCTCCTCATCCTGGCACAGAGGGAGTACTTTTATGGTTGGCGGTGTAGCATATTGGTTAAGGAACTGGGCTTGTGAGTCAGTAAATACATTAATTGCTCCAGCTGTATTAATTGATTGGATTTAAAGCATGTAAGCAGTGTTGCTCTGAATAGAAGCATCAGATAAATGAATACAATGTAAAAATGTAATACGTATTCATTTTAAAACCACTTTTGACTGCTGCCTGCTCTGCCAGGGTCTGTGTATGTTTGCAACACCACTGATGCTTATCCTGTGTGAGCTTGATGCTGACCAGGTGTGATATATCAGTGGCCTACTGTAGGGTTTTCAACCTTTTTTGATCCAGGGACCCCCACCCAGACTCAAAGGCATACAGGGTACCCCTATCATAAGTTACAAATGGTTATATTTTTAAAAGATATTTAAAAATATATTCCGAAATCTTTATATAGTCATTGCATATTGGGTCTGGCCAGGGACCCCCTATAGTACCTTTAAGGACCCCCTGTTGAAAACCTAGGCCCTAGTGTATAAGAGTTGACTCAAGCCTGTCAATGCGCATGTTGTGTGAGCCTCAGGTGTCTTGGTGAGTGTGCTGAATGAGCTTCAGGTGTGTTAGTGAGTGTGCTGAATGAGCCTCAGGTTTGGCGGTGAGTGTGCTGAATGAGCCTCAGGTGTGTCGTTGAGTGTGCCGAATGAGTCTCAGATGTGTCGCTGAGTGTGCTGAATGAGCCTCAGGTGTGGCGGTGAGTGTGCTGAATGAGCTTCAGGTGTGGCGGTGAGTGTGCTGAATGAGCCTCAGGTGTGTCGTGAGTGTGCTGAATGAGCCTCAGGTGTATTGGTGAGTGTGCTGAATGAGCCTCAGGTGTGTCGTTGTGTGCTGAATGAGCCTCAGGTGTGGCGGTGAGTGTGCTGAATGAGTCTCAGATGTGTCTTGAGTGTGCTGAATGAGCCTCAGGTGTGTTGGTGAGTGTGCTGAATGAGCCTCAGGTGCGGCGGTGAGTGTGCTGAATGAGCCTCAGGTGTGGCGGTGAGTGTGCTGAATGAGCTTCAGGTGCAGCGGTGAGTGTGCTGAATGAGCCTCAGGTGTGGCAGTGAGTGTGCTGAATGAGCCTCAGGTGTGGCGGTGAGTGTGCTGAATGAGCCTCAGGTGCGGCGGTGAGTGTGCTGAATGAGCCTCAGGTGTGTTGGTGAGTGTGTTGAATGAGCTTCAAGTGTGTTGGTGAGTGTGCTGAATGAGCTTCAGGTGTCTTGGTGAGTGTGCTGAATGAGCCTCAGGTGTGTCGTGAGTGTGCTGAATGAGCCTCAGGTGTGTTGGTGAGTGCGCTGAATGAGCCTCAGGTGTGGCGGTGAGTGTGCTGAATGAGCCTCAGGTGTGTCGTGTGTGCTGAATGAGCCTCAGGTCTGTCGTGAGTGTGCTGAATGAGCCTCAGGTGTGTCGGTGAGTGTGCTGAATGAGCCTCAGGTGTGTCGGTGAGTGTGCTGAATGAGCCTCAGGTGTGTCGGTGAGTGTTCTGAATGAGTCTCAGATGTGTCGAATGTGCTGCACGAGTCTTGGGTGTGTCAAAGAGTGTGCTGCACAAGCATTAGACAGTGAATATCACTAGCAGACTGTACCTGGTCTTGTTGGGTCTTCTTGAAGAACTGTTTGTCAGGTACAATGTAGTTCTTCTCATGGAAGGCATGGAGCAGCAGGTACTCATTCCTCTCAGAGCGACCTCCCATCAGGGTACGGGACTGTGGATAGGACATTTTACCTCAGGGAGGGACCTTTACGGGTACAGTTCAGAGGACCAGGTACAGGAGTAATTCAGGTGTGAGGCAGATACAGATGTAGCTCAGGTGATGGATGGGTGTAGGTGTAGTTCATGTCTGGAGGAGGTTCAGGTGTAGCTGTCGGTCAGAGGAATGACATATAAGTTGAAAAGGTGCAGCACTTACCATAACATTGCCAGCGATGTTTGTGATCTGCAGTGCCAGTGGCAACACATTCAGCTCACACATGATCTGCAGGATGAACTTCGCATCCATCCAGTTGAGCTCCAACAGGTAGAGAAGGCGAGGGGAGTCACTGTGAGGGTGGTGGAGAAATACTGTCAATCACAGACAGGAGAACACGCTGGCATCTTTTGGCACGATTAATACCCTGGCACACTAAGAGTAACACAGGTCTCACAAATCTGTTCTTCATCCTTATACCTAAGGACACTGGTTCACCTCGTGAATGTACGCCCTCACATGTAGACACTCACCTGCAGATTGTATGCCCTCACCTGTAGAAGTTCTTGAGGTTATCCTGGGGAATGTCGGCTCTTTCGGCCTTCAGCACCTGGGCCACCAGCTCAGTTAAATGGTAGCTCTTACAGCGGATCAGCTCCTTGGCCGAAATCTCCACATCACACACCATCCTGCCACAGGTGGCGCTCTTCTCTGCAAAACTGCCGCGGCCCTGGAACACACCATAATTACAGTGTGAGTGTGTGCATGTGTGTGTGCGTGCGTGTGTGACAGAGAGCAGATGTGTTTGTGTATGTGTGTGTGCATACGTTTGTGTAATTTATTCTGTATAGATTCAGCCTGATGCCTCAGAATTTAACCAACAAAGCCGTAGACACATACTCCTATACCTATTCACTTAAACAAAAATTCTGATGGACCATGAACCTGTCCCCTAACCTTTCTGTCTACACATACCTACCCTCCCCCACAAACCCTGACTGGGTGCTATAGCAGGGACTCCATCTTACCCCTAGTTTGGGCATGTTAGCGCGGCGTAAGCGACCCAACTTGGACCAATGTGGGACCTTGCATATGCTGATCCTCTGCAGGAGCACTTCCAGGTCAAACCCATAGATGTTGTGACCCTGAGAGACAGGAAGTAGGTTAGGAAGTGGCACACAGATCAGGTACATCCACAGATTCTCTATACAAACCAGATACTCAGCCCCCGTGGTCCCTCCATCCTCTTTGCTTTCTTACCATGCAAGCTTTCTGGTTGGTAACAGCGCTATTTGCATGAGAGGCCGTGGTCAGTGGTATTGTCCTTGGTCACATTCCTTTAATATTCACAAGATGCATGAAATATGAATATTTTGGATTCAACAGTAGGGAGGAAGACGCATCAGTGCAGAGAAGTGCAGAGAGGTGAGTATCTGGTTATCTACTAAGCCAATGGCCATCCGTCCACAGTGCTGTGAAAGGAGCCTTTTAGGGCGAGGTCCGTCCAGCTGCCCCTCAGCACATTCGTACTGCTCTCGGCTCCACCTGTCTCAAGACTTGCCTGCACGCCACCCACAGAGACCTCTGTGACAGACCTGCCTTTTCTCCCTGCCAAGCCAGGCCCAGGGTAAAAACTGCACACCCGCCAGCAAGCAGACTCTTCCCAGAAGCCCCTGCGACTCACCACCACCACATCCGGGTCTATTTTGTGCATCTTGGCCAGGAAGAAGCCCAAAAGTGTGCGTTCTGTGCCAGCAATCTCCAGCTTCACATTCTGTGATGGATGGAGGGAGGGAGAGAGAGAGAGAGAGTTATACCCTCAATTCAAGAAAAGAGAAGTGGGACAGATTTAAATTAGTATGATGATGACAACAATGATAATTATTGTTATACATTTATTTTAATTGTTTAATAATAAATAATCAACTGCTAATTTGTTTTTACTAAACATAAGCATGTATTATGTCTCTGATGTTATAGTTGATTTTGTGCAAACGATTGATTGGGCAATACTGGAACTATGTGTGCTCATGCCAACAAAACACATTAGAGAGAGAGAAAGAGAGACTCACTTCCCCTGAAACATTCATGTCTCATATGTAGTGGGCCACAGGCCTCCCAGCCTGCAGGTGTAAAAACAGTACTTGGTGTACAAGGAGACAGTCCCACTCACCTTCTTCCTCACAGCCTCTTTGAAGTCATAGGGAAAAATGCAGTCGCTGGGCTTGCTGATCACTGCAACAGTGAATCAAACTTAATGAATTAATCACATGCGATTACAACAGCAGGTTCCCCAGTATTAGTCTGCAGACGACTGCCCAAGGCTTGAACTCATGAAGAATGCCTTTTAATTAATTAATGGAAAAAAAAGTTTTGTTAAATCAATAATGTAATAATACTGAATCAGTCCCCATGCTCATCATAACACCCCTCCTCTGGGTGCTGGTTGGACATCATGTGGTATAAGACCCTTAGTTGTCCACACATTACACTACATTAGATAACATTTATTCACAGTCTTGTCCCCTGGTAACCCCAGCCGCCACGGTAAAAAAGTATTTTTTGTAAAACCAGTGATTGGCCCAAATTTTTGTTTTCAAAACAAAGTGGTGCATGACATAAACCACTTGAAGACACAGACCGTGAACCAATCAACAATGAGATTGAATTTGCACATTCACCTGCTAGACATTTCACCAACAATGGCGGAGAAGCGACCCGTTACACCCCAGCCATTTCACGCAAAGAAAAAAAAAAAAAAGAGATTTGGATAAAGCTCACTCGAAAACTAGAGTAAACATAGATGTTAATTTTAGAAGGTGGCGAGATGTTCGAGAGTGGATTGGTTTAAATACAGACATGGAGCTCCCATACTGGACAGGTAGGTCAAAAGTTTCAACACCAACTCATTTACCAGTGGACTTTTCTGCTTGCCAGCCAATTGTACAGTTGTGTTAAAAAAAATAGCAGTACAACATCAGTAACCTGATGAACCACTGTTATTAGTAGTAGTGATGTTTCTGCACGGCAAATAATTTACTTGTAGATGTAGTAGTGTAATAGAAAAACAACAGACCCAACTGTCATGACATGCACGCTGCTTGTTCTGAGTAACTGACTCATTCATTGAAAGGGTGTGTTCAAAATAATAGCAGTGTGGAGTTTAATTAGAGAATTCATTCATTCTGTGAAAAAACAGGTGTCATTAATTGTCCTTTATTAAGGAAGAAGGGAAGCAAATGTTTCAGACATTGTTATAAAATATATTTCCTTCTGAACTGCTAAGTAAAATGGGCCGTTCCAAACATTGTTTGGAGGAACAACGTAATTTGATTAAAAAGTTGATTGGAGAGGGGAAAACGTATAAGGAAGTGCAGCAAATTATAGGATGCTCAGCTAAAATGATCTCAAATGCTTTAAAATGGCAACAAAAACCCGAAACACGCGGAAGAAAACGAGCAACTACTGTTAAAACGGATCGAAGAATAGAATAGTCAGAATGGCAAAGATTCAGCCAATCATCACCTCCAGAAAGACCAAAGATGATCTAAAATTACCTGTATTTGATCGAAGCTAAGCTATCAGCAAGAAGCCCCCGTAAAGCACCATTGTTGAAAAAACGGCATGTGCAGAATCGGTTAAAATTTGCCAAGGAACACATCGATTGGCCCAAAGAGAAATGGCGTAACATTCTGTGTTTCAACAAGACAACGACCCCAAACACACGAGTAAGCGAGCAACATCTTGGTTTCAGACAAAAAGGATTGAGGTAATGGAGTGGGCCAGCGCAATCCCCCGACCTCAACCCCATTGAAAACTTGTGGGGTGACATTAAAAAAGCAGTTTCTGAAGCAAAACCCAAAAATTCACAGGAACTGCGGAATGTAGTTCGTTCATCCTGGGCTGAAATACCTGTTTCTAGGTGCCAGAAGTTGGTTGACGCGATGCAACGCAGATGCGCAGCAGTTATCAAAAACAATGGTTATGCAACTAAATATTAGTTCAGTAATTTAAAGTGAAGTTAAATCTTGAAAAATTTCTTCAGTTTATACAGTAATGTTTGAGTTTGAAGAGAACAATGTCGACACTGCTATTTTTTTGAACAGATTAATATTCCTTTTCTTTGCTTCCTGTAAAAGAATAACGCAGACTATAAAATTTGTTAATGCTTTGATTTGGAATTGAATGTGTAATGTTTCCACTACATTTGAAATATGGAACTAAAACTATTAAAAAATATTTGCACTTTTATTTTTTTATTTTTAACGCACTGCTATTTATTTGAACACAACAGTAATTACCTATAATGAATAGCAGCTAGGTTAATAATAATAATAATAATAATACATTCAATTTTTATAGCGCTTTTCTAGATACTCAAAGTGCTTTACAGTTTAAAATTACGCACAGTAAAATCACTTAATAAGTAATTAATAAAATAAATAAAATAATTTTTAAAAAAATACATAAAATAAAATAATTAAGGCACATAAAAAAGGAGTATAATTTAAAATTTGAGTCATGGGATAGAGGGGAGGATGTTTAACAGGGGAAAGCCAGTTTGAAGAGGTGGGTCTTGAGAGCCTGTTTGAAGGATGGTAGGGTGGTTGCCAGACGGATGTGGATGGGGAGGGCGTTCCAGAGGGAGGGTGCAGCAACTGAAAAGGCCCTGTAGCCCCAGGTCCGGAGCTTGGTCCTGGGGATTGTCAGATTGTTCGTGTCAGCGGACCTGAGGCGACGGGAAGGAGTTTGACGGGGGAGGAGGTCAGAGAGGTAGGGAGGGGCCAGGTTATTTAGGGCTTTGTAGGTGATGAGCAGTATTTTGTAGTCAATCCTGTGTTTAACCGGGAGCCAGTGGAGGTTGTGGAGGACAGGGGTGATGTGATCTCGGCGACGGGTGGAGGTGAGCAGACGGGCAGCGGAGTTCTGAACGTATTGGAGTTTATTGAGGATTTTGTTGGGTGAGCCATAGAGGATGCTGTTGCAGTAATCGAGTCTGGAGGTTATGAGGGCATGGATGAGGGTTTCAGCAGCGGAAAGGGACAGGGAGGGGTGGAGGCGGGCAATGTTCCGGAGGTGAAAGAAGGCAGTTTTGGTAATGTGGTTGACGTGCGGTAGGAATGAGAGGGTGGGGTCGAGGATGATGCCGAGGTTGCGGACATGGGTGGAGGGGGTGACGATGGAACCATCAACGGTGAGAGAGAAGGTCTGGGCGGAGCGGATGACGGAGTTTGGGCCGATGATGAGTATTTCCGATTTATTGCAGTTGAGTTGGAGAAAGTTCTGTTGCATCCATGTTTTTACATCAGCAAGGCAGGTGGTGAGGGTGGAGTGGGTGGTTGAGGTGATGGTCTTGGAGGAGAGGTAGAGTTGTGTGTCGTCTGCATAGCAATGGAAGCGGAGGCCATGGCGGCGGAGAATTTGACCCAGGGGAAGTATATACAGGATGAAGAGGGGGGGGCCGAGCACTGATCCTTGGGGGACACCATGAGTGACTGGGGCGGTGGAGGATTGGCAGTGGTTTATGGAGATGTATTGGTGTCTGTTGGAGAGGTAGGAGGTGAACCAGGAGAGGACAGTACCGGAAATGCCAACGGAGTGAAGGCGTGAGAGGAGGATGGAATGGTTGATGGTGTCAAAGGCGGTGGTGAGGTCGAGGAGGATAAGGATGGTTAAAGAGCCGGAGTCAGCAGAGAGAAGGATGTCATTGGTGATTTTCAGTAGTGCAGTTTCTGTACTGTGATTGGTGCGGAAGCCGGATTGGAAGGGTTCGTAGAGGTTATTGTTGTCGAGGTGGGTTTTGAGTTGAGCGGCGACAGCTCGCTCAAGGACTTTAGACAGGAAGGGGAGGTTGCATATGGGCCGGTAGTTGTTGGGGATGTCAGGGTCGAGACCAGGTTTTTTTAGAATGGGGGTAACGGCAGCAAGCTTGAGGGAGGGGGGGACGAGACCAGTGGACAGGGAGGAGTTGATTATGTTGGTGATAAGTGGGGAGAGAGTGGGGAGGCAAGCCTTGACTAGGAAGGTGGGGATAGGGTCGAGGGCACTGGTTGATGACTTCATACTGGTGACTATGGAGGAGAGATCGGATTCGGAGATTAGACTGAAGGATGAGAATGAATGGCTAGGGAGTAGGGGGGGATCAGGTTTAAGGCATGGGGGGGGGGGGTGGGGGAGGAGGCAGACAGCTGGCGGTGAATTGTATCGATTTTAGATTGAAAAAATGACAGGAAGGAATTGCATTTGCTGGTGGTGAAGGAGTTAGAGATGGTGTCCATGGGCTTGAGGAGTTTGTTGATGGTGGAGAAGAGAGTTTTGGGGTTGTTGGAGCCAGTTTGGATGATGAAGGAGTAGTGGGAGGAACGAGCTTTGTTGAGGGCATCTTTGTATTGTTGTTGGTGGAGTTTGTAAGCATCCAAGTGAACAGTGAGTCCGGTTTTATTGGCAAGTCTTTCAAGTTGGCGGCCCTTGGGTTTGAGTTGGCGGAGTTGATCGGTGTACCAGGGGGCGGAGTGAGTGAAGGAGACGGATTTGGTTTTTGTGGGGGCAATTTCATCAAGACAGGAGGAGAGTGCAGTATTGTAGTTATTAACTAGGTCAGTGACAGAGGCGTTTGGAGTGAGGGCAGGGTCGGAGATAGTGTCGGCCAAGATGGAAGAGAAGGAGGAGGAGTTTATGGAGTTGAGCTTACGGAATGTGATGGTGCGTTCCTGTTTGACAAGGGGGGTGGGAATGACAATGTCCAGGGTGATAGCCAGATGGTCGGAGATTGTGAGGTCAGTGCTGGTGAGGTTGCGGATGGTGATGCCAGAGGTGCAGACCAGATCCAGTGTGTGTCCTTTTCCGTGGGTGGGGAAATCAATGTGTTGGGTGATGTTGAAATAGTGTAAAATGTCCAATAGTTCTATTGTAGTTTTGCAGTCAGGAGAGTCGACATGGATATTGAAGTCACCAAGTAGAAGAATAGATGGAGATATGGCACAAAGCTGGGTTAGGAATTCGGATAGGTCAGAGGGAAATAAGGGGTTTGGTTTGGGTGGACGGTAGATGACAGCAGTGACAAGGGGTTTTGGACCAGACAGTTTAAAAGCAAGATGTTCGAAGGAGGGGGGGGAGGGAATGGATATTGCGCTGGTTTTTATTGTTTGTCGGTGAAGTGTTGCTAAGGTTGCCATTATTGAAACGTCACTTCATTCGTCAGTTCTAGTTCTTGGAAGAAGAAAATGTTTGCTAACATTAGCCTATATGTCGTATTGATCACGTTAGCTAGAAGCGGCTACTTTGCTATGACTATGCGGTAGTCAGATAATGCCTGGTTCAGATGAACACTACACAAACTCAGGGCCGGATTTACTAAGGACACAGTCGCAGCGCAAAACTATGAGCTATATTGCGGCTCTTTTGTGGTCGCAGATACTGATACATTGGCCCATTGTTCAAGAAGTAGTCTCCAGTTCTTTGAGGGATGAAGGAGGTGGAAATCTAGTTCACTCTGCACTCCAGAACTTCCCATAAAGGTTCAATTAGATATGGTGATTGTGCAGGCTATGGAAGGCATTTGATGTCATCCTTGTGTTTTTGGAACCATTCTTTAATGTTTTTAGAAGTGTGTATGGGGCGTTATGTTGGAATATGGGGCATCATGAGGGAACAGTGTTTGCACCAGAGGGTGAGCCTAGTCTGGTAAAATGGTTTCATATTGTTTGCACATTACACGTACACGGAGAGCAATCATTAGACCCAATCGGTCCCATGAAATGGCTACCCATACCATTACAGAACCACCACTATACTTAACAGTTGGCAACAGACATTGTGGATTGAATGCCTCCTTAGGCTTTCTCCAAACATAAACCCGTCCAGATGTATTAAAAAAAGAGCAAAAGATGACTCATCAGACCATATCACTCTCCATTGCTCAGGGGTCCAGGTTTTGTGTTCCTTACACCATGTTAATGCGTTTTTTTGTGCACTAGCCTTGGATACGAATGGTTTCCGAATGGCATACCTGCCATAAATACCAGCTTTTGGAAGACTGGTTGAGACTGGTTTAGATATGGACTGATTAAATTCTTAGAGCTGTAGTTCTGTTGTAGGGTCAACAGGAACTACAATTCCATACAGTCCACAGGAGGCTCCTCCCCCACGTTGGAAGTGATGTAGGACGTTGTACCGGTTGATTTCCGTCCGCTCTGTAATGTGATACTGCGCAGCGTAAATGCACGACTGGCAATAAAGTTTATAAAAGGGGCAACACTGCCGTTCCTTCTACCAGTTCTTCTGGTTCAGCTATCCGCTCAACTCGCCAGGGCCTTCACTGTCTCGTCTCACAGCCCAGTGCGGCCTGCATGCCCGGGGAAGAGCCCTCGCTCCACAAGGAAGCACGGCTGTCCATGACGCCGATCCATCTAAGCGAGGCGGGCTCATCTACCGCCGGCTATCGGCCACGGAGGACCAGAGACGAGATGCAAGGAGGTATCGCGAGCACCCGGTGGTCAAGAAGAACCACTAAGCAGACTGATCCTGAAGCACAGCACTGCTGGTGAGTCCCCCAAAGAGGCAAGCGGTCTGCAGCAGGATCATGTTTCGTATTTCGGGGAAATAATGCGACCGGTTCCATTATCTGCCCCTGCGAACTGCAACCCTGACGACGAAAGAAAGTAGTTTCAGGGACCCAAGATGAGGCGGCCGGTTCCCCTATCTATCACAACCCTACGAACTGCAACCACAGGATTGGGCGACCGGCTTTCCCCTTTCATTGTGAGTGTGCAATCCAACGGAGGAAACCATTCAAAGGACTTTAATTCAAGTAAGGCTGTAACATGGGCATAGCTTATTCGTTAGCAACCACAACATGTTTGTGACTGGATGTATGTAACTGTACTATTGAATGGTTAATGTGTGTTATGTAAAAGTTTTGTGTTACCATTTTACTTTGGATGGCTGTAAGCCATCCACCGCGCTGCGTTCGGTTTAATGCATCACGCACAGAACGTTTCTTGCATGTGATCGGTCTAAACACTAACCAGTCGTAATATTAACACTGCACGCTGATCTCAACGCACATGCATCGAAAAGCTTACGGCTATCCCTTGTGTATGGTATGTTTCATGCGCCACCATTAGCTAGCTCCAGCGAAAGCTAGTTTCAAACCTCCCTTCATTTTAGTTTCTTTGTTCTCTCTGAACACATGTCCGAAGCAACCCCCCACACACAGGAGAACATGGAAACCCCCACGTGAGCCCAACGCACGCACGCACGCACGCGCGCAGTTTGTTGTTCATTAAATTTTTGAGCATTAAATTGATCAAAATGTATTTTTGTGCAGGACACTATCATGTGTGGGAGCTGGGAGCACCTACTCGAAGACTATGCATTAGGCTCTTTGAGAGGTTTGAAGCACTCTGTGCCCAGTGATGAGTAGGCCTACATGTTGTTTGGAATACATAACTACAGACCTGTATAGCAGTCAGACATAAAAAAAATTGAGTACTGCAAATACCTAATTGTACCGAGAGACATGTTTGTTTTGGTGGTGCTCATTTGAATTTCCTGACTTTTGCTTTTAACCAAAACAAACATCTCACTTAAAACGTAGTAGTTTGTAATATTAACAATGTCTTGACTGTATTTTTTAATCAATTTAATTCTACCTTGTTGAATAAAAGTATCAATTGCTTCCAAAAATCTAAAAATGTCTCAGTGATTCCAAATTTGTTGGAAAAGGGTAAGCATAATTGGCCTGTAAATAATGCCTCCTTTTTTTGTTTTCTTCTCAGTTTTTAAAATATTTTTAAGTTGCAGAAAGACATCGAGGGAAAGTTTAAAATGGTGTAGTCTAAAATGCATCACTTCATTCATTCTGTGAAAACTTGTAACTTAAGTCAAATAAACATCATGAAAATATGGCTGGTATTATTGGTTTGAAACTGCGAATTAGAGTGTATTAGTGTATATTGCATGTACAGGTACACTTACATGAACTGTACAATTTAAACACCCCCATTTCTATCGTTGAGAGAGTACGTCCAGAGGAGAAAGAAGACCATGATATATGTGATGCTTTCACTTATACTAGCAGTAGACACAAATACACTGGGATTCGCCTAGGTAAAGCAAATTTGAACCACAGCAACATTTCCCCCTTTTCAAAACACCCCTATATCATTGAGACACTATTTCCAGGGTAGGCAGGAGAGAATGATATAAGTAATTCTTTCAATTCCTTTCATGAGCAATAGATAGGAATACATTGTAATTTAATTCAGCGTGCCACAGTTGGACCGCAGCAACATTATCTATCATGCTTATTTGACATAAGTGACATCATATCAATGTAATGGAGGGTTGTACATTTCCAAAATGCCCCCATATCATGGGGACAATATACAGTGAGCACCATAATTCATTAGACAGTGACACATTTTTTGTTATTTTGGTTCTGTACTTTACAAGGACAATGAGGTTGAAATGTAGTCTGTCAGCTTTAATTTGAGGGTATTTTCATCCATATCAGATGAACCGTTTAGAAATTATAGAACCTTTTGTACGTAGTCCCCCCATTTTCGGGCATCAAAAAATATTGGACAGTTTAACATAATGTAGAATGAAGTAATCATTTTTAATATTTGGTCGCATATCCTTTGCATGCCATGACTTCCTGATGTCTGTGAACCAACAATATCAAAAGACTCTTGATATCTTATTTTGTGGTACAAAACTAGTGAAATTTCAGCGAAACCATCAGGATGGATAGATAGCACTCCGGGTATATAGAAACATATCTTCATTAAATTTTTGGGTGGACTGCACCCGAATGACGACACGACACGAATGGCCGCTTTATACATTAGTGGTAATGTCCACTCTTCCATTTATAAAAGGGAAGGGATACTCACCGCAGAAGTGTGATTGGAAGGGAGGGGATGGGACGGCCTTATCCAGGGGGAACTTTTGATGGATGAGCGCAGCCATGGACACAATCTGGACGACAGGAATTCAAGCATCAATTTCATGACCGATTTCAGCACCCCTCTACACAAGGTAAGATTTTGTTGCCTGTGCCTCACTAGCCAGAGAAGCAAGCTAATGTTAAGAATTTTTATTCTGAAATGCTAATGGTTAAGGCTACACATTTGACAAGGGTTAAAAGAGTGTGTGAGCAGTCCAATGGACTGCTGACCATGTTGTAGTGTTTGTGTATGTGCGTGTGCATGTCATTTGTGTATGAGCTGTCCAACGGAATGCTGACCTCGTTGTGATGCGTCTTGGCATTCTGCACAGTCTTCATGCTGATGGACATCACCACAAGAGGTGGGGGGGACAGGTCCTTCACAACAGCAACCAGGTCACTCCTCAGGGCCACTGCCTCCACCTTACACCAGCTGACCTGCTGGCTGCTCAACTCTGAGTCAGGGGGGTGAGGGGGTCAAAGGTCAAGAGTCACAAGAACCTATCCTATCGAGGGACACTTTTCCTTAAAGGGATAGTTCGGAATTTTGGACATAATGTCTCAATTACTATTTACCCATGATGTAGTTGATTGATGGAAACCATTTTCAGATAATTCCATGCTGTCCCTTCTTTTGGACATACACACATTGCTAATGCTAGCGCAACTCTAAGGTATCGAGTAGCATCCACTACCAAACACACTTAAACACTCCACAGTGCACCCAAAGCAAATAAAATACGACGACAGTCTATCTGGGTTATTTTCAGTGATTATACCATCGTTTTTCAAGTCAAACTATCGTTGAATCCTTTACTTTGTGCTCACCTAAATTCTCAGTGGAAGTGAGAGCATGGAATTATCTGAAAATGGTTTCCATCAATCAACTACATCATGGGTAAGTCGTAATTGAGACATTATGACAAAATTCCGAACTATCCCTTTAATACCTAAAGCCCTATTCGGACGGGATAAGTTTTCAGGACAATGTAATGTAAAGTAATTATTACCACAGGACATCTGTAATGTTAATGGGCGATTCGGACGGGATAAAGTATCTCCGTAATCAGCGTCTAGAATTACAGAGATGGGAGTGTCTACTCCATGTTGTCGTCACACCGAAAATGTTCCCCATGAGTCATACAACGTTACACATCCTATCTTCACTGCAAACTGATTGCTTCTGGTAGAAAATCACTGTCAGGGAGCAATTGAAAAGATGCAGGCGCCAAAAAAAAGAAACTACGTGGAGACAATGTTGGCATGGCAAATATGTCCACAAAAAGCATGAGGAATCCTGCATTACACCTCTTTATTAACGTTAGCTTGAAAAAAACAGTGTTAGGCCATAACATGTATGTAAGGCGATAGCTAGGCTACAATAGCTTACCTAAAGCTGCCACAAGCGTTGCCCCACTGTAGCCTACTTTTGAGCCTGTATATATATATATATATATATATATATATATATATACATACAGTCAAGCCGGAAAGTCTGCACACCCCTTTCACCTTCTCCATGTTTTATTACGTTACAGACATATTCTACAATAGATTGAGTTAATTTTTTGTCACAAAATTCTACACAAAATAGCCCATAATGACAAAGTGAAAACAGGTTTTTAGACATTTGTGCTAATTTATTAAAAATCTAAATGTAAAATATCATATGTACACCCAAAAGTGAGCTGAGGTGCATTTTGTTTCCACTGATACTGCTTGAGATGTTTCTACAACTTAATTGGAGTCCACCTGTGATACATTCAATTGATTGGACATGATTGGGGATTGCCGATTGCTTAGTTTAGCCGGGCGGCCAGGTCTAGGAAGATTCTTGGTGGTTCCAAACTTCTTCCATTTACAAATGATGGTGGCCACTGTGCTCTTTGGGACCTGTAAAACTGCAGAGATTTTTCCGTACCCTTCTCCAGATCTATGCCTTGACACAATCCTGTTTCTGAGGTCTGCAGATAATTCCTTTGACCCCATGGCTTGGAGTTGGAAGTACATACTCCAGTACACAAGTATGCAATTTGAGGCACAGCCAAAGTGAGATACATACTCGGAAAAAACAATTAAAACCTAATGCATGTGGCTGACCCTGTGATAAAGTATATTTATAATTTTTGGTATACTTAAGTATAAGGAAAGTTTAAAGGCCAAGATAGCAATATTTCTAGGCAAAGTAGATAGGCAATACTGCCTGCAAGAAGGATGGGGATAAGCAAATGGGACAAAAATCAGTGAGGAAAACATGGTGGGCTCTAATGTGGTGAAAAAATACTGTTGGTCACATTTGTGGGCAAAATTGTCCATTTGCACTGCCTCAAGAATTTGCCTGTGTATCATGACCTGAATCTTTACGGGAATTAAAGTAAGATCCTAGCCACAAATCAAGATCCCTGTTGGGAACAAATAAAGGGATGAATTAATACTGACAAACCCATGTGCCGCTTCTGGTCCCGTTAGCCATGGAAAAATGGATAGTCGAAAAATCTAAAGAATGCATAAACTATGACAGTTTTATGTTAATCTATAATGCATAAACTATGACAGTTTTATGTTAATCTATGCTCAAAACTGGTATCTATCAAAGCATAAAATTGGAATAGACGCGGTATAGGTGTTAAGATAGCCGCGATGACCAAGTTAGACCGGCCGCACTTAAGGCACCACCCTAAGCCTATTTTTGAGCCAGGAAAAACACTGGAATGCACTGCACATGTAATAGAGCAGGGGTTCTCAATCCTGGTCCTGGGGGACCCCTGTGTATGCTGGTTTTCGTTGCAACCGCAGTTGCAATCCCAGAATTTTAACAAGCTGTTAATTTTTCTTAATTAGGTGCTTTTCATGTTTGGAGGAATTATTCGCCCACTTAAGACACATTATGTCAGAAATAGCTATGCATGCCATGTAGAACAAACTCCCCATGTTCACATTGTGCTTATTGTGCTATATTGCAACAATTACATAAGAAAAGGTTACAAAATAATGTATTTTCACTCAAATGAAAGAGTGAAGTGAATCAATAGGCTCCTAATTAGGTTGTTGAACACATGTGTTTAACTCAATTTTTTCTTTAAGCTTAAGACAATGCAGGTTTGGCTCGTTATCATTTGCTTTGTGTTTGAATTCTTCATTATCTACGAAATGGTTAATTTTAGTGGCCATGTGTCCACACTTTCACCAATTAGGAGCCTATTGATTCAAATCAGTCTTTAAATGGATCTGTTAAATAATTTTCTTATCTTAAATAATATAGCACAATGTGAACATGGGGTGTTTATTCTACATGGCATCCATAGCTATTTCTGATATAATGTGGCTTAAGAGGGTGAATAATTCCTCCAAACATGACAAGCACCTAATTAAGAAAAATTAACAGCTTGTTAAAATTCTGGGATTGCAACTGCGGTTGCAACGAAAGCCAGCATACACAGGGGTCCCCCAGGACCTGGATTGAGAACCCCTGTAATAGAGTACTCAAGTGAGTATGTCAGACGTGGGCGGAGTTTGGTTTCGGAAGTAAATTCCCTATGACAAATAGAATGGACTTCGGAGACTATCGGCAATTTCTTGAAATCTGATTTATAGAATGAGCCGAAACGTTCCTGGATTAGCTTGTGTGGTATAAGGATATAAGGCATACATTTCACGCTCCAATTTTTATTTTTTAAAGTAATGATTAATGATTTATAGTCCGGTTTGTAATCCACTTTAACGGACTACATATCCATTACTGCAACGCACAGGCGGTTCTCGACCAATGAGATACCATCATGTCGTCTGGACATTTTTGCCAGTGCATACCACCTTGCTAATTCGGACATTTCACTTCATTGAACCGTGCGGAGGGAATTATGGGACGGTGTTTTTAAACAGTGACAGCGCTGGTATATTCACAAAAAAATACTAAAACGTAAAATATACTCGAAGCTGGTCCAGAAAAACTACATATTTTGTTATATTGAACAATCTAGGAAATTGATGGTAAGACATAATCACTAGAAATTGTTTAAAAGTAAGTTTTAGTTAAAGGTTGTATCAGCGATTTTGGGTGGAAACATAAATGATCACATTCATCTGATTTTTCCTCACGATCCGCTAGCTGCCCGCCCCATAAGCAGGCCGTCAAAAAACCGCATCTCTGTAGGCAGCCTATGCTCCGAGATCGTACACAAAAACAAATGGTACTACCAACCACTCAAAACCAAAATAAACAGTATTCCAACCAATCACAATGATCTGCACAAACGCTAATACTCTTATCTCGCTGAAATCTTGACGGATTTACAAACGGTTTGGTTTCTTACAAACGTTATTAACGTGGTTATAATTCTGGATGCTTGAACACTATTTTTTAAAACATAACATAATTATTCATAAGTATGTTTGTTTGGGATTTCGCTTCAGAAGTGACGTCACGTTTGTGCAGATCATTGTGATTGGTTGGAATACTGTTTATTTTGGTTTTGAGTAGTTGGTAGTACCATTGTTTTTGTGTACGATCTCGGAGCATAGGCTGCCTACAGAGACGTGGTTTTTTGACGGCCTGCTTATGGGGCGGGCAGCTAGCGGATCGTGAGGAAAAATCAGATGAATGTGATCATTTATGTTTCCACCCAAAATCGCTGATACAACCTTTAATGTCTATGGTCTAAATGAATGGGGAAGTCACTTCCGAACCAGTGTGACGTAGTCACTTGAGTACTCTATGGAAGAATGCACAGTGCAGGGTTGAAATTCAACTGAATTCGCATTAAATTGGGTTGTTTTAACCAAAACATGCTGCAAGATCTAGAATTGCAGTTGTGTATTTTCCAACTAAATTTAAGTTCCATTTTATAGGCTAACTTTTGCAACAAAAAAAAAATACAATTGGTCAAAATTTCCTAAATTCCCAAGCTTAACTTCCCATGGGAAATTTACCGGAATTTTCTGCCCATTTGCAACCCTACTTGTAACAGTACCTGAAAATAAGATATTGAGAGTCTTTTGATGTTGATGGGTCACAGGAAGTAACAGCATGCAAAAGGGATATGAAGCCAAATATGAAATATGATACTTTAAAAATAAATTAAAGAAAAGGGTATGAATACTTATGTACAGTTTTTGATTTTTAATACATTTGCAAAAATTTCTAAAAACATGTTTTCACATTATGGGTTCTTGAGTGTAGATTGATGGGGAAAATGGCAATTTTATCCATTTAAAATTAAATCTACAACACAAAGTGTGCAAAAAGTGAAGGGGGTTGAATCATTTTGAGTGCAACTGTATATGTGACAGCAGGGGTGTCATGTAGGTAAATTTTGGAGGGGGTACAACTTTATGGCAAAAGTGCATTGTGCATTGATTGCTACGGTCTACAGACCATCAGACTACAGTATTTCAGAGGTTTGACCAAATCTACTAAACCTACTGGACTCTTTGGTCGTCAAAAATCATCTGCGAATCATTCATTATCTGTGGAGATTTTAATGAGGATCTGTTGTCCAGCTCAAGTAAGCCTATCTTTAAATTGTTCCATGACAGAGGATACACAAATTATCAATGCTGCTACGACTGAGAAAAATACATTGCTGGATCCCATATTCATTTCACAACCACAGAATTGCCTCCATTCTGGTGTGTTAGAATTATTATAGCTAACATAATCCAGTCTACTGTGTTTCAACCTCCAACCCAATTGGACTCAATTGTTTCCTGGACTAATTGTTCTAAGACGAATACACAGTTCCAAGCTAGAGTGAAAATAATTGAAAGAAATCAACCATAGTCATAAAACTATCCCCATATTGTTACACTGTTAATAATGTTTTATGAGCACTGAATGAAATTTCCAGACCAGATTTGGGAGGGTGGGAGGGCCACCAACAGAGGTATCAGTGCCCTATGTCTTGTACAAACAAGATGCTATGAAACAAACATAGATTTTTATCACATTCCTTAATAATAGTTTCTCAACTACGAATAAACTTTAAGGTGATTGCTTCAACAGTTGTGTAGCTGTCACCAGATGAAAAAGTTAGACAACTCAAGCAAAAATTTTACCAGTGCAACCTTATAACCATTACGACCTAATGGGATTTTGTAGATGAAATAGTGCCACTATTTCACCAAATTGCTAGCTAGTTCGGTAGTAGGATTGACCATGCATTTAAATGGTAGTTTGTTCCGTTTATTTTACATTTGTGGTACCTTTAACGTGGAATCACAAATTGAACTGTGTGCTGTCTGCACACTGTCTCTCTCAAAAAAAAAAAAAGTGTGAGTAAGTGTGACAAAACTGTACCTAAGAATGTTTTGGAAACTAGCTAGCTAATCTTCGGTTTTATATTATCCGGTGTAGTCCCTTACTGCACAGTGCTCAAGGTTCAAGGTTCGTCTTTCTTCACCGCTTCCTACGGCAAAACCTGCTTAAATTATTGTAGGGTGCATCCCAATACTCAAAAAATGCACCCTCCTTTCCTCCATTACCACCACCTCTCCTACATGCCCCAGAAACGGATCTTTGCATTTTAATCTAATGTTGCTGATTTCATCTTAATTACGTATTAATGATTACATATTAATTAATTTCTCAACGCAAACCGCAATGTCAGGTACATTGTATACTGTACATGCAAATACATGTACTCAAAACGTTCAGGCAGTTTTGAATACTTCCGGGTAGGGGAGGAGTGGTAGTGGGGAAGTGGAGGAAAGGAGGTGAGGAGTGAAGAATATCGGGACGCACCCGTAGTGTCGATGACGCTGCATGTGACTAGAGGTCCTGACTCAAAAATCAAATTTTTTGTTTAGAAACCACATTAGTTTAGTTCATAAAATATAAATGTGTTAATCATTTTGTTTGCCTATATGGAGGGTTGAAGTTGTTTTAATGACCTGTTGACATTTTCTGTACACAGAGAATACACACACTGACAGCATTCTCACAAGTTTTTTTTATTTGCTCAAAAACAATATCTCAATAACAATATCCTCTCATTTACTTGGAGTTTGCTTGTCTGCACTCCTCGCCAAAATAGAATGTTTACTGAACCGCAGCGTCCAGACAGAATAAATCAATTCCAACAGTATCTTATGACACCCGCAAATAGGCTACATACGTTGTCTGTTATATGGGTGGTTTAGGTCTGATTGGTTGTTTGTAATGAACAATTATTTTTCTGCCGCCTTTTTACCGTAATTACTTGAAATTTATGCTTGGTGACCCCTGCTTTTAACCCTTTTGCGCGTACCATCACAAATATGTGATCATTCCAGAACTGGCCCAAAAGCGTACCATCACAAATATGTGATTAGAACGTATCATTAGAATGTTCAGTTGAGAATGTCGAAAGGGTCACAGCCTTCTAAAGTGCAAACATGACTCCATAAAACACTGGATAATAGAGTAATAATAGACCTATTTACTGTTTGTAAACAACTATGACGTAATGCGCATGCAGATGCTAACTGGAGGCAGAAATGCTAACAAATTTAGTCGATCGCAGGCAGTGTCCAGCAACTGGAGCTGCATTTTCTGCATTTGTCTGCTGCTGCAGCTGCAAACACTGCATTGACATGGCTTGTTATCTGAAGAAACTACAATGAGCCTAAAAAAAACTGGATTTATAATAAACTCAATATCGGCACCGCCACAAAATAAAAAGTGGTGGTCAGTAATGGGACTTATTTAGGAGATGCGTGTTTAGAGCAGTCGTCACAGATTAACATCGACAAAGCAACAAAATGTAGCCTAACTTTTTATTCACCTCCAATGACAAAGAAAGTTTATCTTCCTCTTCCCGGTCCGCTATCACAATTTCTCTCCCCTCGGTCCACGATCGTAATTTAAATTACACCGTCAATGGAGTGTAACGTTAATGGCTAACGTTAGGCTACTGTTAAACCAAACACCTGTATAACGTTACAACAAATCATGCCATCTATCACAATGCGGCACGCTTGATCATCAACGATTTAATGCATCTAGTTTTGTTTCTGGTTCTTTGATTTCACTTTAATCTTGGCAAAGCTATAGAAATTATAGGCTAGCTTGCATTAGTTTTATTACAACTTTTCAGTATGTTAACATTTTTTTGTTGTAAGCTAGCATCTAGCTGTATTTACATTATAAATGAGTGCAAGCTAACCATAATAAACTGTAAATGTTTGATCTGCGGCAAGTTGATAACTTAATTTTTAACATTAACATAGTCCAACTCAGTAAGTTGGACAGGATACACCATATTAACAAATTTAAAAAATGAGTCTGTTTGAAATTTATATAGTGTAACTTCTGTTAACGCCGTAAATAACTCAATGATTTGGCCAGATACGAGTCCACATGCCTGTCATTCAAGCAGTTAAGTTACTTAACGCACACAAACAAAGGTGGAGCAGCTGACTATCCTTTCAGTAAATTCTGTGTGAAAAGATGTGTTAACATGGGGCTGGTTTCCCAGACATGGATTAAGCCTAGTCCTAGACTAAAAAGATTTTCAATGGAGATCTTCATAGAATTATTCTTTTAGACTAGGACTAGGCTTAATCCATGTCTGGGAAACCGGCCCTTAATGTTTAAAGCCAAGCTTTAACCATGAAGCCTACTTTTTTGCTAGAACAGCATTTTCTTATGTAATGGTCAAGTTTCTTATCCATCTTATTTATTTTATGTGTTCACTGGTGTAAATGTGTTTTTTCGGGAAATACGTTGGCTCACTCTAAGATGGTTAACGTTAGTTTGCTGTCTTTAGATGTACAAAATTGATGATTATTTTATTTTGTTAAAGGAGCTATATGTAACATTGACACCGAGTGTTTAAAATGGGTACTGCAGTCCAAATTCACAATATTGGAGAGTTGTCTCCGCCCGCCCCCTCCTACCCAGACTCGAAGCTCACGCGGGTTGCCAAGCGACGACGAGTCCTACACTAAGTTGATCAGCTAATGTATACGTTTGCAATTTATTTATTGTTTGCAAATTATAAACCAGCTCATGTGGATTTTTTTATAACTCTGTCAATGTTAGCTAGATGCATGGCTGGCTATGTTTACGGTCACACAGATATAAGATAACGTTAGTGGTATGTTTAGCTAGTAACTATATACATATACATATTTAAATCTTTAGCAAGCTAGCTAAATGAAAACGATGTTGAACTTAGCTTAGCCATTCGTAAATCGGCTGTCGGAGTGCTGGAGTACAGCTGCTTGTTCGTAATGGGCAGCGGACGGAGTCAACTCGGAGAATAGTGAATCACACAGGCCAAAACAAATACAGACGTTCCGACCCGGAATGGAAATTTCAAAGGAGAACATACTGGCTGTAGCATTGTTGTCAGAGAAGCCAGTATTTCAACTTAGCATGTTTCCTTAAAGGGATAGTTTGGAATTTGGACATAATGTCTCAATTACGACTTACCCATGATGTAGTTGATTGATGGAAACCATTTTCAGCTAATTCCATGCTGTCCCTTCTTTTGGACATACACACGTTGCCAATGCTAGCGCAAGCGGCAACTGGCAACCGGTAGCATCCACTACCAAACGCACTTAAACACTCCACAGTGCACCCAAAGCTAATACAATACGACGACAGTCTATCGGGGTTATTTTGAGTGTTTATACCATAATTTTTGAAGTCAAACTATGGTTGAATCCTTTACTTTGTGCTGACCTAACATTCTCTGTGGAAGTACGGCAGCGGAGCGAATGTGGCCATTGCAACTTGTTACTCTTCTTTGCTGTTGTAGTCCACCAGTGCCGGCACTACATTCGTAGGTAATGTAAAGTATCGCTCCCCAATGCCTGAAGGTACCACGTTCGTCTGTACAAACAATAGTACGCAAGTATAAACACCATAGGACCACGCAGCCGTCATACCGCTCAGGAAAAAGACGCGTTCGGCCTCCTAGAGATAAACGTGCTTTGGTGCGAAAAGTGCAAATCAATCTCAGAAGAACAGCAAAGGACCTTGTGAAGATTCTGGAGGGAACAGGTACAAAAGTATCTATATCCACAGTAAAATGAGTCCTATATCAACATAACCTGAAAGGCTGCTCAGCAAGGAAGAAGCCACTTCTTAAAGCGGATGAGACCTGGGCTGAGACTGAGACCAAGGTCCAAGAGCTGTTCACCTCAAAGCTAAAACTGGACCCAGACACTATAGAGATAGAGCGTGCACACAGGAGTGGAAAATTTAGGGGTGATCCTGAGAAGCCAAGGCCAGTTGTGGTTAAGCTTCTATGCTTTAAAGGCAAACAACTCATCATGACAAGGGCGAGGGCTAACCTCAGGAACACTTCAGTGTATATAAACGAAGACTTTTCAGATCAACTGCGCAAGAAGCGTGCTGAACTGCTGCCAGCAATGAGGGAGGCGAGAGCTAGAGGGGACTATGCAATTATCAGTTATGATCGCCTTATTGTGAAGCCAAGGAGGGAGGGGAGGCTTGGGGGCAACTAAACTGTACAAGAATTTAATGTTTTGATTTTTGTGTCTCAAAATGATGATTAGATTAATTGTTCACTATGTCTCTCAAACTACCGAAGAAAGGTTTAAAGATAGCACATCTTAATATATGCAGTCTGAAACATAAAGTTCATGAGGTGTCATCCTTATTAGAAAATGAAAATCTACACATACTTGCCATTTCAGAAACTCACTTAGATCAATCAGTAGATGTAAGTGAAATTGCTGTATCAGGATATAGTGTTTTCAGAAATGATAGAAACAGCTATGGTGGTGGTGTGGCAATATACATCCAGAACCATATACCTGTTAAGATAAGAGAAGATCTTTTAACTTCAGCTATTGAGGCTCTTTGGATTCAAATACATTTACCTCACACTAAACCATTTCTCTTAGGGTGTTGCTATAGACCACCTAGTGCAAATGTTCAGTACTTAGAGGATATATGTTACATGTTGCAGAAGGTTACAGACTGTGATAGAGAGATGTATTTTCTAGGGGATTTGAATATAGACTGGCTCTCGGCAAAATGTTCATTGAAGAGGAAACTGAGTGATAATGCAAAGGTGTGTAATTTATCTCAGATGATGACAATACCTACTCGGGTGTTTATAAACTGTGCAGGACAGAAATCAGCAACTTGTATTGACCACATTTTCACTAATGCTAAGGAAATGTGCTCCAAGGCTGTATCAGTTCCAATTGGTTTCGGTGACCACAATTTGGTGGCTATAGTCAGGAAAGCCAAAGTACCAAAAGCTGGACCTAAAGTTCTTGTCCAAAGGTTTTTTAAATATTTTAGTGAGAATGACTTCATTAGGGACATTAATAAGTTGCAATGGAATTATGTATGTACAATTCATGATGTTGATGAAGCACTTGAACGTTTTACGAATATGTTTTTAGAAGTGGCTGATAAACATGCTCCCATTAGGAAATTCACAGTAAGGAAAAGAAAAGCAGCTTGGATTGATGACGAACTGAAAGCCTTAATGGCCCAGAGGGATGAAATGAAAACTGAATCAATTAAATCAGGTAATGCAAATGATTGGAAGTCATATTGTTCACTAAGAAACCAAGTAACAAAAATAAATAGGAAAAAGAAAAGTATGTTTTATCAAAATAGGATAAATGAAATTAAACATGATGGAAAGAAACTGTGGAAAACATTAAATGAGCTAATGGGAAGATCAGGGGACAACACACCCTCCTTTATAGAGTCAGACAGTTCCTTCATTACTAAACCTCTAGATATTGCTAACTACTTTAATGATTTTTTTGTTGGAAAGATAGAGAATCTAAAAAATGAGACAACATCATCAGATAACAATCTTTCAAAACAATTGATTAACGACCAAATCATAAGAGATAAGGATTGTGAGTTTGTCTTTCAAACTGTACAGGTGAATAAAGTAGAAGCACTTCTTAGTAGTGTAAATGGTGAAAAACCATCAGGATTAGATAACCTAGATGGGAAACTCTTAGGTATGGTTTCTGGCTCTATTGCACTGCCCATATGCCACATCTTTAATCTAAGTTTACTGAAAGGTGTATGTCCATTGGCATGGAAAGCTGCAAAAGTTATTCCACTACCCAAAAACAAGAAGGACATGTTCTCAGGTGCTAATAGCCGTCCTATCAGCATTCTTCCAGTGCTAAGCAAGCTCATGGAGAGAGTTGTGTTTGACCAGGTTTCATCTTATTTTTTGATTAACAAACTTAACTCTGAATTTCAGCATGCTTACAAAAAAGATCACTCCACAAGTACTGCTTTAATGCAGATGACTGATCAGTGGATGAGTGATATAGACAGGAAAATGATTGTGGGTGCTGTACTACTTGATTTTAGGGCTGCATTTGACCTGATCGATCACAATATGCTCTTAAAGGTTGTATCAGCGATTTTGGGTGGAAACATAAATGATCGCATTCATCTGATTTTTCCTCACGATCCGCTAGCTGCCCGCCCCATAAGCAGGCCGTCAAAAAACCGCGTCTCTGTAGGCAGCCTAGGCTCCGAGATCGTACACAAAAACAAATGGTACTACCAACCACTTAAAAAACCAAAATAAACAGTATTCCAACCAATCACAATGATCTGCACAAACGCTAATACTCTTATCTCGCTGAAATCTTGACGGATTTACAAACGGTTTGGTTTCTTACAAACGTTATTAACGTGGTTATAATTCTGGATGCTTGAACACTATTTTTTAAAACATAACATAATTATTCATAAGTATGTTTGTTTGGGATTTCGCTTCAGAAGTGACGTCACGTTTGTGCAGATCATTGTGATTGGTTGGAATACTGTTTACTTTGGTTTTGAGTGGTTGGTAGTACCATTGTTTTTGTGTACGATCTCGGAGCATAGGCTGCCTACAGAGACGCGGTTTTTTGACGGTCTGCTTATGGGGCGGGCAGCTAGCGGATCGTGAGGAAAAATCAGATGAATGTGATCATTTATGTTTCCACCCAAAATCGCTGATACAACCTTTAATGAAACTTGCTGCTTATGGTTTTAATAATTTGACTCTTAATTGGATGAGGAGCTATTTATTAAACAGAACACAAACTGTCTACTTTAATGGTAGTTTTTCTACAGTAAAGACAGTACAGTGTGGGGTCCCCCAGGGAAGTTGTTTAGGCCCGTTGCTCTACTCTATTTTTACAAATGATATGCCACTTGTCCTGAGTAAAGCTAGTGTAGCTATGTTTGCCGATGATTCCACAGTGTATATGTCATCAAACAATATGGATGAGTTAAATGTGCTATTGAAAAATGACCTGAACTTAATTCTGGAATGGGTAACCAAAAACAAATTGATTCTGAATGTAGCAAAGACTAAATGCATTGTTTTTGGCTCAAACAATGTATTAAGACGTCAGAAACAATTAAGAATATCCATCAAGGGCAGCTGTATAGAACAGGTTACTGAGGCTAAACTTCTAGGAGTCCTTCTTGATGAACATCTATCGTGGCAGAATCACATAGACAAGATAACTGGTAAAATGGGGAAAGGAATATCTATGATAAGAAGATACTCCTCTTTATTAACACCACTTACCCACTTACAGGTTATTCAAACCTTGGTATTATCACACCTTGACTACTGCCCAGCAATCTGGTCAAATGCAGCAAAAAAAGACCTAAACAAACTTCAGATAGTGCAGAATAGAGCAGCTCGCCTTGCACTCGGGTGTTCTATGAGAAAAGGTGTAGACCAAATGCATTGTGATCTTGCCTGGTTGAAAGTAGAAGACAGATTAACACGCAGCCTACTAACATTATTCAGGAATATAACTGTCTAAACCAGGGGTTCTCAATCCTGGTCCTGGGGGACCCCTGTGTATGCTGGCTTTCGTTGCAACCGCAGTTGCAATCCCAGAATTTTAACAAGCTGTTAATTTTTCTTAATTAGGTGCTTGTCATGTTTGGAGGAATTATTCACCCTCTTAAGCCACATTATATCAGAAATAGCTATGGATGCCATGTAGAATAAACACCCCATGTTCACATTGTGCTATATTATTTAAAAAAGATAAGAAAATTATTTAACAGATCCATTTAAAGACTGATTTGAATCAATAGGCTCCTAATTGGTGAAAGTGTGGACACATGGCCACTAAAATTAACCATTTCGTAGATAATGAAGAACATGAGCATAGGACAAGACAAGTTACCAGGGGTCATGTTTCGATTCCTCTACCGAGATCAAATGCAATGAAAAGAACTGCTATGTATAGGGCCATCTCACACTGGAATAGGTTGCCATATGTCATTACTCAAGCAACAAGCAAATAAAGTTTTAAAAAGCAACTAAAATGGTTCCTTTTGGGTACAGGCAAACACAATGTTTAATACTTTATATATAACATTTTGTAATATTTTGTTTTATGAAATATGCAGCTCAAAGTGGTTGGAGTCTGTGATAAATGCCACTGTAAGTGTGTGTAATATTGCTAATGTAATGAGGTGGGTGGGGTTGGGTAGGATGGGGTGAGGGGTAAATTGAGTGATGTAATTGTATTTATTTATGTATTCATATATGTAAAGTGTAATGTATTATGTGTTGTATTTATGTAATTGCATGTAATTGAATGTAACTTTTTAATCTTCAAGGACCCCAGGAAGCTGGCGTTCTGCGTCCGCTAATGGGGATCCAAAATAAACTAAACTAAACTAAACTACTCCAAAACCGCCATAAAAAAAGCCAGACTACAGTTTGCAACTGCACATGGGGGACAAATATCTTACTTTTTGGAGAAATGTTCTCTGGTCTGATGAAACAAAAATTGAACTGTTTGGCCATAATAACCATCGTTTTGTTTGGAGGAAAAAGGGTGAGGCTTGCAAGTCGAAGAACACCATCCCAACCGTGAAGCACGGGAGTGGCAGCACTATGTTGTGGGGGTGCTTTGCTGCAGGAGGGACTGGTGCACTTCATAAAATAGATGGCATCATGAGGAAGGAAAATTATGTGGATATATTGAAGCAACATCTCAAGACATCAGCCAGGAAGTTAGTCCTGACCTCAATCCAATCAAAAATGTGTGGGCAGAACTGAAAAAGCGTGTGCGAGCAAGGAGGCCTACAAACCTGACTCAGTTACACCAGTTCCGTCAGGAGGAATGGGCCAAAATTATTGTGAGAAGCTTGTGGAAGGCTACCCGAAATGTTTGACCCAAGTTAAACAATTTAAAGGCAATGCTACCAAATACTAACAGAGTGTATGTAAACGTCTGACCCACTGCGAATGTAATCAAAGAAATAAAAGCTGAAATCATTCTGAAAATCATTCTCTCAACTATTATTCTGACATTTCACATTCTTAAAATAAAGTTGTGATCCTAACTGACCTGACAGTGAATGTTTACTAGGATTAAATGTCAGGAATTGTGAAAAACTGAGTTTAAATGGATTTGGCTAAGGTGTATGTAAACTTTCGATATACCCTCTATACATCTAGATTCCGGCTTTTTCCTCACTGAATTTCTTTTTTCTTTTTTCCTCACATTATTACTCTTACACACCCAGATTTTCTTCCCCTGTGTGCACGGAAAACTTCATGTTTTCTAGACACAACTTTTTAGATTCCACGATTCCTAAAAAGCCGCTCCTCGATCCAGGTAAAATCACACAGCTCCGCTTTCACTCCGCACCGCTCACATACCTTGGTCCACCTATACACAATAAAATTAGCTGGCATGCTAAAGTTATGAATGTGCCTGTTGGTACCAGCCAAACCAGGAGATATCTAAGTAACTTACAGTAACAGCAGCTCGGTGATAAATATCAAACTGTTATGAAGATATAACCATGCAGCAAGACCTTTTACTTTTTAAATCTCATGGCCAGCTCGCTAAAATGTAAGTCTCCATTTCTACATTGTGAGCTAGCCTTCTAATTAGCTAGCTCGCCAGCTGGGAATCCCACTTTCATAAGCATACAGTCAGTTCACGTAGCTTAACCATATCCGTATAGCTATATATAGTTTTTCTCCAGACAACAGGAAAACAGCACAACGAATGGCAGCTTAATCTCTTCTTGGTTTTAATATTTTCCGTTTTCCCCGGGACCAATAACAACACAACTTATTCCTTTCTCTTCTCCCACCTCTGCTCTTGCGCAGTAGAGCAATACACAAACAAGAATACAATAGTTCATGGTAAAAGTATTTTTCATTAAATCAAATTTAAACTTTCACATAAAATACATTTCAAAGAAAACTAATTTGATCAAAATAAATCCCATATTACACAAGTAAAATGGGACGAGTCAGACCGCAAACTTTTTACCGTAATTACTCAAAAATGTACGCATACGCTTTTCAACACTCACAGCAAACCTTTTACCGCAATTACTCAAAAATGTACGCATGCACTTTTCAACACTCAAAATTTGCGCATGTGCTTTACGCTCAGCGTCCGGGCCAAAAATCTATAACCCACTGCTGCCCTGTGTCTCTATAGTAGAGGCCTATGAATGATTAGTCTGTAGCTGTCAATATCCGACATCATATTATCGGGTTAAATTTTTTCTGGACTGAATTGGTTTGGGGAGGTAGGTGGAGCATTTGGGGGGGCATTGCCTAGAACGAGCCCGCTGTGCGAGTGGCCGCATGACTCACGAGGGGTGCTGACATCCAGCCAGCAGGGCCCGCGGATTTTCCTGCTGAGCAGGAAGTGCTCCAAACTGGAGGTGTTGGTCCCGAAGACGTGGGAGAACGTCGCCCCCTTCAGGTCAGATGGCAGTGGAGGCATCTCCGCCTGAACGTTGCCCCCCAGATAAAAAAAAAAAAAAAGACATTAGTTTCCCGACCATAAACATTTTTTGGCAATATGTAACACAATGCAGATGTTAGCAGTATGAATGACAGGATGAGAAGATAAATGTGATGAGCTGAATGACAGTATGAGAGGATGAAGTCGTTGAGCTGAATGACAGGATGAATTCAGCTCTTACTCACAGAATATCTGACTTCCAGGTAATCAGACTGGGTGGGGACATCCGGGATCTCAAAGGCATAGTTCTTCTCCACCTTCTGTAGAGGGGAGAGAGGGGGCGGAGCAGGGGAGAGGTTAGCCGTGGTACATGGTGCGGAGGGGTCAGCAGAGTGTAATGTAATGGATTTAATACATTACAAAAATAACCTATTTTGACACCGTGATTATTTGCTATAATAATTCTGATTCAATAATAAGATCCAATCAATTTGCCCAAAGTGTCTGATTGCTGATGGCTTTGGGGATATGACTGGAATATTGACGCCGTTACAGATAAATGCGCTCTCTTCTCTGAAGTTTGAATGTTTTGGGGATGGGTGGGCTAGAGATATTCACGGGTTCACATTGACCCAAAGCCCAAGGTAGGAGTGGAGACCCGAGACCCAAGTGGGTTTGGGTCCACAGCTCTGAGTCATCTCTCTGGTAATTGGAACTGAAGTAATAACCATGGGTCTCTGGTAATTGGAATTGAAGCTGATTTACCAGAGAGGACCCAACCTGTTTTTTTATGAAAATACATTTAATTCATTCTTTGCAGATTTTTGTACATACATCTAAAACTAAAAAAATAAGGACACTTAAAACTTTTGTTCACGTCAGTGTCCAGTACTCTGCCTCTGCCCACTGCCAAAAGCTGTGATGAGCGTATGATGTCCAATCTATCAACCCAGCAGTTCCTAAACTTTTCATGTACATTTACATTTTTTTCATCCTACTGCTGGATTGTACTTCTACTTTTGGCTTACGTAAATTATCGGCTGATTGAAGAGTGAATTCTCTCTTGGGACATAATTCACTTCTCTGGAATGTAGCCTATAATAAAATCTAGCATAAATGAAAAACAGGTGTAAGCACATAACTTCATAGTATTCCATTTTTTAGCCAGTTCATTTAGTTACGTGATCTTTGTTTTTGCTCTGTGGGTATGTTCATATTGTTCCTGCACACAGACAGATTAGTCAGCGGTCCATATTGGAAATGAAGGTTCATATTGAGAAAGGTTTTGTGTGAAACCCCACTATTTTGTAACCTATTTACTGAACACGTCTTCTTGTGTTCTGTGCCAAAACAGTGAGAAAGACTGAAAAGTAGGCTAATGAAATAGACCATGCATGTCCATGCATGTTTGGAACCTCCATAAACTTGCTTACTGTACATAACTGCATTGCATTTATCAATTTGTAAACTTTGATTTTAATAGGCGATCACTCACTTTTGTTGCTTTTTTTTATTAGCCCATTGTTATAATATATAGCCTATAAATACCAACTTTCTTGTGACGTAGTCGTTGTGGAACGGGTTTTTCTTTTTGAAAATAAATTTATTTACTTAATAAAAGCCAATAAAATGTTTGTGAGACTGGAATGGTTACAGTATTTTTTCGACCCTTCATTGTGTCAATAAATTGTTTAATGCCATAACAAAAGTCTGAATGTTTACTTTAGATTATATGAAATAATAATCAGCAGAGCAAGCAATTACAAAGAAACCGAATGCTACAACCCTGGGTGAAGACAGTTCTACTGACCTTAGACTTGAACTTCATGATCTTGAACTTCTCAGAGAGCTGGCTGAACTCCTGGTATACATCCATGATGCCCACAACTGAGTCAGTCTCCTCCCCCGTCGCCAAGTTAATTTTCTGCCAATCAATCAACACACCACTAAATGAATCAATCACTGAACCAATCCACCCGTCAATTAGTTAATACACCATTCAATCCGCTAATCAGCCAACTAATTCGCAAAGTCAATCAACCAACTAATCCAGGGCAGGTTTCTGTGCAGGTTTTTGTTGTTACTCAGCACTTATTTGATGAATTAAAGCAGTTGATTACTCTCATCTCACCGGCTTTCTTGGGTCTGCATTAGTTGTTGATTGTAACAGTTGAGGTTGAAAAAACCCAGCACACCCTGTGACCCACCACAACCAGTGTTAGTGAGTCCTGCGCTAACCAATCCACCACAGTCACCCAATCAACTGCAATAATCAATCAATCTGCCATTCAGTAAATGAGCCAATCAGCCCATCAGTTAGTCCAAGAATCATTCAAATCGACCAACCTATCAAAGAATCAATGCATCAATCAGACCACAAATACAGACCAATTGGCTGATCGGGAGTCAAATGGCTCTTTATTCAAAATACTATTACAGTGGGGTTTTGACTCCAGCAAAGCACCCAGGCTTCAGGGAGGGATGTAGGTCAAGTGGTGCGAGAAGGGAACTCACACGCTCGCGGGGCAGAAAGTACATGGTCCTCTCAATGTTCTTGACAGCCAAGCAACAGCTCACGTGCGCCTTCGCCGACTCGATCCACACCTTCCCAAACAGGTAGACCACACCTGGAGCAGAGCAGAGGGGCTGAGTAACAGAGTAACAGCGTGACAAGTGTGCACAGGCCGCGGAGCGTGGAGGCGGGCCCCCCACCTGGTTGGTTAAACTGGTCCTCGAAGGCGTCCAGCCAGTAGAAGCGGAAGGCCAGCTCTCCGTCAGAGCCCACCACCAGGGGGAGCTGGCTGGGGTCCACCTGCACCTCCACCACGGGCTCGCTGGTCTCACCCTCCCCCATGGCTGCCCAGCACGACATGCCCGGGCTGGGGAAGGTTGGGGGGGGGGGGGGGGTTCCGGAGTTAAGGCAGACATACAGGGCACATTGCAGACATACCTACACATAGTGTATGTTAGAGTAATGGTGTTGTATGGGGCTCCAGGGCAGAGTAGATTCACACTCACTGAAACGGGGGGTTCTGGACTTCAGTCTTGGGCTCCTCTTTCACAACTGTTTGAGGTTCAGGTTGCATCTCCTCTTTTACCTCCTCCAACTCCTCCTCCTCAGCACCTCCCACATCCATGGGCTCGTCAAAGTCCCCGTCATCAAACTGCAAAGCCACCTCATCCGCTGTTAACACACACACACTCATTACCACACACTCTCTGCCACAGTTTGTCTCACACACACGGACACACAGACACACACAGACAGACAGACACACACAGAAACACACAGAAACACACAGACATGCACAGACATGCACACACACACACACACACACACACACACACACACCCTCCACCACTGTCTATGTCTCTCACACACAGACATTACACAACCCCTCTACTGTCAAACACACACACAAACACGCACACTTTTCTATGGCGCATTTACCATTAGCAGGTTCCTCCACCTTCACTTTCTTGGTTTGAGTGGTTGGGGGGGTTCGGGAGGGTGGGGGGAAAGCTCTGGGTGCTGGGGCAGCTGGAGCTGGTCTGGCTGCTGCACCAACCGCCCTGACCTTTGACCCCATGGGAGAGGGGGAATCCTGTGTTCATTTCACAGACACAATGAACAGTTAAAGCAAAACATTAAATTAACTGACTAAATCCTGTGACTAAATTAACACCATTAAATTACAGATGTTAAAAATATAGAGACTAGACATTTTTATTTTTTTTCTCTGAGTTCCCTCCCAATCACAAAACATCTGTAAGTTCAACAAAAGTTCAACTGCAAAATCTAATCAGACGAATTAAAATGTGGTTATGTCCCCAGTACTAGTCTCTGTTACAAACTGTTCCTCGGAATACAATAAGCAGAAATACAATGCTTAATGGGCATAAAATACATTAATTTACATTATATTCTCATTATTTTGCCAGTAGTCAGGAAAGCTTCAACTGTTGAGGGTTCGCTTTAAGCATATTAAGCTTTGTTAAGCTTTTTTAGGCATTATAGAATGCCAAAACACCATCAATAGCCCCAATACCAGATTCACACTGCTCAATAGGAGATCTCCATCCTTCCCCTCAGCACCGTGGGGGAGATAGGTGCAGTACTGGTTTACCTTGGGGGCCTTGGGTTGGACGGAGAACGGGTTCTGGGGTACTCCCCGAGGCTTCTTCATCTTCAGGGAAATAACCGGCGAAGGAGTAAGCAGGGAGGGTTTCTGCGGAGAGAGAGAGAACCAGTTCACTTGTGCCACCTCTGAAGAGGAGCAGCACTCAAACCCAATTTAGCCAGTGACCCTCCATATCCAACACAAGCAAATGTATCTACAGGCCTCAGATATTTTACTTGAGATTTTCACCTGTTCAGCTGGCCCTGTCTCACAGGGGATGGGATCATTACTAGAGCTGAATGTGTGCAGGTGGGCACTGCACAATGGTTGTGCATCGGCTTGGGACAATGGTTGTGATTGAGGTGAGCGTCTCCACTACACAGCAAAGTGCTCTGAGATCATGAAAGGCACTACAGAAGTGCAAAATATCTTAATTATTATTACCCATAGGGCTGCAGGTATGAGTCCAAGGTGGGGTACTACCACTGTGCCCTTGAGCATGCGGCTCTACGAAACTGCTTGAGTAAATCTATACTGTTATCCATAACTACAGTATGCAGAGACACGTTGTGTACACTGTGTACGTTTTCCAGGCTGCGTCCACAAATAATACAGTTTTGTTCAATAATAGAGACCTAGGTGCCACGCAGACCATTTCCTTTGCTGACACTTTTTTTTTTTTTTTTTTTTTTTTTTTTTTTTAGTTAAAAACATTAAATCTCCATTCCTGAAGGATTCTTACCTCAAATTTGACTTTTTTTTGTTTTATAGTGCAACGGTACACGTATATGTACCAATTAGGGAAGTCCTGATCCGATCCACGGCATCGGTATCAGGCCGATACTGGCCTAGAACGCTGGATCGGATATCGGAGGGGAGAAAAAAATATGATCCGATACGTGCAGCGTGTCGCGTGATAACAACAGTAGTAACTGTTGCTATGTCCGTCAAGCTTTGTGTCCGTCAAAGCAAACATGGCGTTCTCAACCATGAAAGTAGGCTACTGCCCTTTTGGAAATATGGTAACTTTAGGAAAAATTGATGTTCAATTTCATATTTGTAGTGTAGTTTAAATGGTAGCTGAAATGATTCAATGTAGATTTTATGATGCTAGGCAGCATTATTTCCATCACAGCGTGCTGTCTCATTTGCTAGATAGCTACCAGTGACAGAACAGACATCAGCAGAGGGACTAGCTGGCTTGGCATAAAATAGCAAACCATTTCTCATTCATGAAGACATTATCATCGGTTTGTTTACAAGATGGAGTCTGATAATGTTAATGTTATTTGACGTTAGCGAACGAATAGATCTGCAAACACTAACAGATGGTCTTTTATATTAGTAAGCTAACGAAACGTCCAAATAAGTCCAGTTTCAGCACAGTAGCTAAGTGGTAACTAGCCAGCTAACGTTAGATGCACTCGCTTTGGCTTTAAAATGCCTAGTTACAACAGCACAGTATTGATTTCATGCTACGGAAGTGGACATTCATTTGTATTAAATAAAAAATTCTGTCAATTTACATTTGAGGTGAGATTAAATTTACTGTTTAATGAAATGGCTCAAGCTAGAGTTTGATATTATTTCACAAACTATTAAATGTTCCAATACTTTGTCTATTTAGTGGCCATTACATTATTGCATTATTCACGTTTTAGCTTACTAATATTTTAGTTGGAGGTGGTTGGCATGTAACTGCAGCTCAGCACCAGTAGTTGCACAGACAGCAGCAACAGGTGTTTGGGTAACGTTACTTGGGACTTGGCTTCCCACTAACAAATTGCAGGAATAACATGTTTGTTAGAGAAAAGTGATTTTCTTTCTTTCTTTTAAAGTTTAATTTATTGTGTCCCTTTATAGATAGCGCTAACGTACACAGTAGCTATAACAGCAGACGTCCGTTACGGATAGCCAAAGCTAAGGATGCAATTAACATTGCATTGTTAGACCACAGAAACCGGTGAAACAGATTTAGATTTTGATATATTTTAAGTCAATTGGCTACCATTGTGTATCTAGTTTCTTTTTTCAGTTATGGTAGCTATTAACACCCAAATAAGGGTAACGTTCATGTTAACGTTAGCTTTTTACCTTGCAGTAAACATAATGTTAGATGTGCTACATCATCTCCGAGGGGTTCAACTGTGAATGAGGTCGCCCACATAATTTTATCCACAGCGTACACCTTTCCTTGTTTGATTTGGGCTTTGGTAACGGGAAAATGATGAAACTGTATAGTTTTGTATTTGTTTTTTGTTTTTTTTACAATGCTGAATGCTGCTGTTTAAATTGTTTTAACTTTAAACCTGTTGGTCGCTTTAAGTACTGCAGTACCTGTTTTTTTTGTAGTGTTTGAATAATGGGTGGCAGTCTTTCATAACCAACTGTTGTTGTGGACTATATACTGGGGAAGCAGTTGTTTGTTCTCCATTTGAGGGAGATGTTTTTAGGTGGCTAATTGGCCATCATGAGCAAAGTGCTTCCATATATTTTATTATTATTATTTGTTCAACAGTAAAACAAAGTATCGGAGTGATATCGGTATCAGCAGATGGCCAAAGCTGCGGTATCAGTATCGAAAATGAAAAAGTGGTATCGGGACATCTCGAGTACCAATCCATCCGTGGTAGAAGCAGTATTGACAAAACACTTTTTGGATTACCTAACCATGTTTATATTTAAGAAAAAAACAAAAGCATATTCACATTCTTATTTTTTTCCTGCTGTACCGAAAATGTACCGAACCGTCAAAATCACGGTACGTACCAAAACAAGATTTTTGCATGCTGTCATATCCCTATTTTTTATGGTTATATACACTACTCACAAAAAGTTAGGGATATTTGGCTTTCGGGTGAAATTTATGGAAAATGTAAGTTCACGCTACAGTGATATTATATGTATCATGAAAGTAGGGCATTTAAGTAGAAGCATGCAATGGTGATTTCCTCATCTCAAACAATTTATTGAAACAAAAGCCAACAGTGGTGGGTATACCACAACAAAAATGTCAATGTCTCAATAACTTGTCATGTGCCCTTGAGCATCAATTACAGCTTGACAACGACGTCTCATGCTGTTCACAAGTCGACTTATTGTCTGCTGAGGCATGGCATCCCACTCTTCTTGAAGGGCGGCCCTCAGGTCATTGAGGTTCTGGGGTACAGAGTTACGAGCCTCTACACGGTGAGTCAGCTGATCCCATAGGTTTTCTATGGGATTCAGGTCTGGAGAAAGTGCAGGCCACTCCATTTGAGGTACCCAGTCTCCAGCAGCCTTTCCCTAATGATGCGACCTCGATGAGCTGGAGCATTGTCGTCCATGAAGATGAAATTAGGCCTGTGTTGTTCATGTAGGGGCACAATGACTGGATTAATGATGTTATTCAGGTAGTATGGGCTTGTCACTGTACCATTCACAAAGTGTAGGGCAGTTCTGTATTGACTAGACACACCTGCCCACACTGTAACACCGCCACCACCAAAGGGTCGTCTGGTGACAACAGTGGCTGATGCATAGCGCTCTCCTTGACGTCTCCAACATCGTTGGCGGCCATCATTTCTGCTCAACGTGAATCGACTTTCATCAGAGAACAGCACTGAGGCCCACTGGTCCCTCGTCCAGCGTAAATGCTCCCTGGCCCATGCAAGACGATGACGCCTGTGCCTGGTGGTGTGGTCAGGTACCCTTGCAGGTCGTCTAGCACGCAGACCACGCTGATGTAAACGGTTTCGAATGGTCTGACGTGACACTTGAGTGCCTCTAACCTCCCTTAAATGTGCCTGGAGTTGAGTGGCATTCATCATCCGGTTCCGCAGGGCACTGTTCACAATGAAGCGGTCATCAGTGTGGGATGTGGCCAAAGGACGTCCACTTCTATGCCTTTCTGTGACTCTTCCAGTCTCTCTGTATCTCTGTTGCAACCTGCTGATGACACTCTGTGACACTCTAAGCTCAGTGGCCACTTCCCTCTGAGAACATCCTGTTTGAAGCCTCGCAATGGCGAGGTACTGTTGATCAATTGTTAGGTGTCGTCTTGGTCTCATGATGTCAAAATGTGAACAGCATGATGAAGAGGACTGTTTAAATACCAATTCTAATTGAACCAGGAAATTTATTGGTCGATTCATGGATCAAACACCTGTTGTGAATTTTGCCGTTCAGCTCCTTGTTAGAGAACAGCAAGTTGTGCAAAAAGTACTGAAACATTGAATAGTTGGACATGTGTATTCAAAAGTTTAGAGAAGGTCAAATTAATTTCACCTGTAAAGGTTATAGTGCATTTTAGGTTCATCCTGAAATTTCACCCGAAAGCCGAATATCCCTAACTTTTTGTGAGTAGTGTACATTGGGATGGCAGGTATGCCATCCGCCAAGTTACAGCTTGGTGGGGCATGCGCCATACCTATACAGCACCGAGAGTTTGGCACTTTTCAGGGTTTCCTACAGAAGTAACCACAATGACCATAGACTTTCAGCCCTTAAAAACATTAACTTCTATATGTTCTGACCTCATGTAACCACACAGCATTCAGATACAACTTCACACATCCACACAATAAAGCCCCAAACTTGGGTTATTTTGCAGTTTTTCTCCTTGCACTTCCGCTTCTTCTTCTTCTTCTTCCTATTTTTCCTGCCAAACTGCCTGCCTCCGTCACAATGTTATCCAATGGGGGAGAATTATTCTTTGAGGGTATGGTCCGTATACCTGCTCATCAAGCTTATCGCCCAATAAAAACACTTCATACTAATGTTTTTTAATGTTAATATAGCTAATGGCTTCATGCTTTCCTAGAAGTTACTGTGGCCTAATGGTTAGAGTTTCTGTCTCTCACACAGAAGATTGTGGGTTCGAGCCTAGCAGGGCACATGCTTATTTTCCACAAAAACAATGTGCAACTGTTAAGTATTTTTCATTTATTAGACTGTTATTATTTTCACATTAACACATTAACATATTTTTATTGCAAAGGCAAAAGAGGTTTCCAATATTAACTGTTCAATGTTTCACTTGTATTTCACTTGTACTATATCACACCCTCCCCAAACCGGATGCTAGCTCTTGTCTGGTTTGGGGAGGGTGTTATGCTCTGCTCTTGCGGTCATGACTGACTGACTGTGGAACCCGAACCTCAACATACCCTTGCCTCGGCCAACATTTCTTTATTCATTAATTTCTTCACTTCAGCTCTGTTCACTTCACACATAACACAATGTCACCATAAAATTAACTACTAGGAAAATTAAGTTTACGATAATAGCCTACATTAAGAATTGATAATAGCCTCCTATAAGCTGCAATCCTTTAAGAGATCGGATTTATAAACCGCCAATTACCCAAACATATCAGATTCATGGTCACTTTATAAAAATTATAAAAAACAATAGCCTCCGAATGTGGCTCGAGTCTATGCTACTCTGCAGATAATGTAGCTTACAGCAAACACTTTTACTTATAATAATAATAATAAGAAGAAGAATAATCTCTGGCATTTATTTTCTTAGTAGTGTCTATTGTTTTCTTTCTGGCTAGGATTCCTGGGAAATTCCTGGGCGTTGTCCAATTAAGCTTGTTAGCCAACGTTACTGTTGCCAGAGAAACGTCAGTCTGCTTCTAGTCAGGAAGCAGATACAAGCTAGGCTACTACGAAGCGAATCAACATGCCTTATAGCCTACATTTATTGCACTACAGAAAACTAAACTAAACCTAGCTGTCCGATACCAAAACATTTCCCGCAGGTAACATTCTACACTACCGGAAAAAAACTGCGATCTGCTGTGCTTATGAACTCAATAGCTCGCTCGCTAGCTCGTAGCCCACACATGGAAGGTTGGAGATACGCATCTGGCAATCCAGTGTTGAATAGCCTAACGTTAAATGTATTTCATTTTCTATAGAATACTAATAGCCCTATTTTAAAACTGTATTTCCATATTTTACTGATGGAAACTATTTAGGCTGTACTAGCTATTTAGGCTGTACGTCTTTCAGCGAGAATGTTTCTGCGTCTAGCCCTTTGTGCATGCATGTCTCCATATAGACTTGGTTCATTAATTTACATGCTTCTTCATGATCCATAGCTCAGGTGGTGCTGTTCCTTGTATTTCAATACAAATAAAATACTGCTCATCTACAAACTCTTTTAATGTAATTGTGTGCTGTCTGTAATAGGATAACTGTTCTCATTCTTTTCAATAGAGGGTGTTATGGTTACGCAAATATCTGCATGCATTTCTTTGGAATGCATGTCTCTCTCCGTGTTTATCTTCATGCATCATTCATCATTAGTTAGCTATAAAAAAATGAGTGATATCAGATCAAAAACGTCTACGACGTAAAATAAAATAAAAAAAGCCAAGTTACGCATAGCCTACATAGTGCTGTCTATAAGTTCTTAATTCCAACTTGCAAAAACTAGGCCTGCCTTTAAAAGTATTGATATCAAAATGTGGCCAAGTTACAACTAACAATATTGCCTATCAACTGTTAAAAACATTCATTGAAATCATATGTTGTTCCATGAGGCACAATCTCTTCACATGCAAAGATGAAGAAACACAGGGCCAAGTTGCATTAAATAATTTAGGAAAGTTTGGATAGCAATGCTTTGGAATAGAGCTAGTTTATTTAGTGTGAGCTACGATAGGCAATATTGTTAGTTGTAACTTGGCCACATTTTGATATCAATACTTTTAAAAGGCAGGCCTAGTTTTTGCAAGTTGGAATTAAGAACTTATAGACAGCACAATGTAGGCTATGCGTGAGTAACTTGGCTTTTTTTTTACATCGTAGACGTTTTTGATCTAATTTTACATACATTATATATAATAACTTTCATATTTAAGCCATCAATGAACGCGCCAATTGCCTCAGTCATCATCCGTGTTGTCCAAACTGAAAATATTCTTCAAACTTTATACCCAACATTATTATACGTATATCGTAATAATTACCGTTGACTAAAATAACCAACTTTCCCACAATAACACTGAGGCCATACTGCCCAGCTCCAAGTGTCTGTGAAAATCTCTTAACCCAGAAACTACCAGGTCAAGTTACTTTTGTATTGATGTTATTGAAAATGCTTATTAAACTCCACACAGCCTGATTTACTAATAGATTACAATTAATAAAGTTAGTTTTTTAAAATACAGAAGACATTGGTCAAAATACAAATTTTCCTGTGAAATCGTAGATTACTGCAACCTTTGAAATAGATCTACAAAGTCATGCAGAGACAGCAGACAGACGGACACAGAGCCTGACAGGCTGTGGACAAAGACAGAGTGGCATGCAGACACACACAGATGGCGGTAACGCCTACCTCAGAATGCAGGTCCTGCAGTAGATCTCCTAACAGGTCATCTTTAGACAGATCCACGTCCCTCTGCAACACACAGGGAGAGGCATCAGACTTTCATATGCCTGTGCACACAAACAGACACACGCAGCACACGCACACGCACACGCACACGCACACGCACACGCACACACGCACACACACACACGCACACACACACACACACACACACACACACACAAGCAGACTCACATCTCTCTGAAGCACAGAGAGAGCAGCATTTCAGTAACACACACAATAGGTGCATGACCACGGTCTGTTGGGTGTGGGAATAGTGGGAAAGGGGCATTGCAGATTCACTGACAGACCTCTGCAGGCTTCTTCACATTGCTGGCCATGAACAGGCTCTTAATGCTGTTGGGCTTAATCGCAGCCACTTTCTTCACATTCTTCTTGTCCTTCGAACCGATCGCTTTAGAGCCAGATTGACCTTTATATATATATATACACACACAAACACACAAATCAGGTGGCCAGTTAGAGAGAAACACACAGAAATACAGAATTAAACCACAAATAACTCAGCAATAAAACTACAATAGAGTATGCCCTGCATCAGCTTGACTTTTCCCTTCCCCCTCAGCAGCCCGCACTCCCTTAGGAAGGCTGCTCTCTCTCCCCACCTGAGGTACCTTTACCAAGGGCATCATCCTCCAAGTCATCATCAAAGATCTCCCTCCCATCCTCCACATAGCCAGCCCCATCTGAGAGAGGAAGAGAGATGAGGGGAACAGTGGGAAAGAGAAAGAGGGGGATATATATTAGTTGAAATTAATTTTATTCAGCAACCTTTTTAACATTAAGATACTAAAAGGTAAAAGACATTGTATTGAACTGAAAGACTGGAAGGAGGTTGTTCGCTTTCCACTCGCCAGACCTGCATTAGCTGGTCTCCCCTCTCGCGTGCAGCCCGCATGCCCCGGGAAGAGCAACGCGAGCACCCGCTGGTCAAGAAGAACCACTAAGCGACCCAGCACCGACTGATCATGCAGCTCCTGTGAGTCCTAAAGAGGCAAGGGGTCTGCAGAAGGATCAGGCTGTGTGCTTTGGGAGCGATGAGGCGGACCGGTTCACATATCTATTGCAACCCTGCGAACTTGCAACCCCGACGACGGAAGAAACGATTCAATAGACTCGACTCAAGTAAGTGTGACACTGGGCATAGCATATCAGTTAGCAACCGCAACTTGTTTGTGACTGGATGTATGTAACTGTGCTATTGAATGTTTTTATTGTAAAAGTGTGTGTTACCATTTTCTTTTGGATGGCTCTAAGCCATCCACCGCGCTGCGTTCATTTTCCTATTGAACTCAACGAAAAATAAGTCAGGAGAAGAAACCCTTCAAGTTATCCATCCATATCTACTGCATATCTGGCAGCAAATGGTTTAAGGCTTGTTTGATACATCAGACCCTTTATGACTTACAGCCATTTAGCCAACCATGTGTTCCATACTGTTCCAGTGTAATTTACAGCTAAATCTAGTCCCACCCCCCAATTCTCATAGGAGATCCATTGAAATGCAGAGAAGGTATAGTATCGCTTGTAAGAGTACCAGAAAATAAGATATCAAGTCTTTTGATATTGTTGGGTCACAGACATCAGGAAGTCACGGCATGCAAAGGATATGCGACCAACTATTAAAAATGATTACTTTATTCTACATTTTGTTAAACTGTCCAATATTCTTTGATGCCCAGAAATGGGGGGGGACTACGTACAAAAGGTTCTATAATTTCTAAACGGTTCATATGGATGAAAATACCCTCAAATTAAAGCTGACTGTCTGCCCTTCAACTTCATTGTCATTGTATCCTTTCAGACTCCAAGTGCTAGAGTACAGAACAAAAATAACTAAAAAATGTGTCACTGCCCAATGAATTATGGTGCTCACTGTATGTAAAAGAGAATTTGCAAATCACTTTCTGCTTTTAAGTGCATTTTACATACTGTCCCAACTTTTTTGGAATTGGGGTTTGTATTAAGGTAATGACCGAAATAGCTGTCCTCTTGAGTGACAGGCGTTGTGACACGTTTCAAAAATAATGAGCTTAACATTAGTATTTTTATATACCTTGGAATACAGTTTTACCAGATGTTGGCACAACCCTAATTATAGATCTCTGAATGGTTGTCTCAACACACTAACCATCATCAATGATCCAGTCGTCGTCCTGTCGCTTACGCACCATGCGGGAGTACTGCTCTTCATCCACCTCCTCATATACACTGGTCAGGTCCTCCACCTTGAAATAACATGCACATTTGTTATGCACATCCTGTAATTAATGTCCATCTCACACAAACACAGACTGCAATCAATGTCTCTCACACATACATACACACAATGTACTGAATGTCTAGCTCTCACATAAACTGGGTCCCATTGGCTGAGTGTGTGGAAACTAGGGCGGCAAAAATAATCGCCATATCGCCATACCGTGGTCATGGCAGGCTTACCGCGGGTTTGAGCGTGTTACCGTCATGACCACTCATATTGACAATGACAAATTCACTAATAGCCTATTAAAATATTGAATATATTGAATACAGCATGAATATTGTTTCACAACAATCCTTCAATTAAAAACTATCGTAAATGTCAATGAAATTATGAATAACTCCATGAAAACATCTTCCTGCTTTAACATCATTGGTACATTCTCTTTGGCAGTGGTCCCCAACACTGTTCCTGGAGATCTACTGTCCTGTAGGTTTTCACTCCAACCCTAAAAAACACCTCATTCAAGAAGTCTCATTGAGCTGCTAATTAGTAGAATCAGCTGTGCCAAATTAGGGTTGAAATGAAAACCTACAGGAGAGTAGATCTCCAGGAACAGGGTTGGGGACCACTGCTACGTTATTCGTGTCCCACTGCACTGCTAATCGCACAGAGACATATACCATGGTGCATGATGCCTGCCATGCAGCGCTAAGCCATTATTTGCACATGGCTTTGCTTCCTAGCCTACAATCAGACTTATGCTAGTTTTAGACTTTAATGTTACGCACAATACCACGCCCGTACGCTCCCTGTTTTCTGGGAGTATCAGGAATAAATCTTTAAAGTGTAATCCAAAGCCCACTGCAAATAAAACATTAAGAGTCTATCTTCCGATTTTTTCTTTCCATTCACACGCAGCTAATTTAAGCAAATAACACAGAATCCATCTATGGGCACAAAGTAACTGAGCGGCTCAGATTCGCTCAGAGCACTTTTGGATGTGGATCAGAGAGGAGTAATATGGAAGTACGTCGTTAGCTATGGACCCTAGAGGAACAAAACGTACTTTTGTTTGCCGCACGAACCATATGCGTCTAGTTTTATATAGCTTATTTATATTAGCTATAGGAAATGATAAGTTAGCGATAATGCTAAGTTGACGTTACAGCTAACAACTGACCAGATTCAACCTAAAATAAGTAGGTTATGCTTGAATCTTGTATGTAGCCATTTTTCCAAACTCACAGTTGCTCAGCGCTCACGTAGAGCAGAACGTTAAGTGATTCAAATATCCGCTCAGTGATCACACTGAGCATTCTCACCGTGAGCGCTGAGTTACTTTACGTGCCCTATATCATCCCAATATAAACATAGCCAGGAGGGTGTGTTTTACCTTGAGGACATTCACAGGATATCCCCCATCAATATTAAGATATTCAGTCAATATTCAGAGGGTGTATCAGACTATGTTACATGCAAGAATATGATTTTGAGTTAAGTGCATAAACTGTGTTTATGAATGAAATGCTCCAAGTCAGGATTCCCCCCGTATTAACAAATGTTACATATTATCAATTGCCATGTTGATGTTTATGGCTTGTTCCTGGACATTTGTTTTTTGGACAGAAAATATCCGTCCGGAGCATCCTAAAAATGACGGTTGCTCATTCCATAAATCGTATAGGCTACATAGCCTAAAATAAGTTAAGCATGTGGTGGCAGGCTCGGTTTCAATTATATTGCAGCAGTGGCGTACCGTGGGAGTAGAACTAGGCCTTCTGTAAACTTACCTTTAACAGATGATCACTCTCAATCTGTTTCCGTTTACTTTTCCTGATTGTCAATCAAATAATTGATTCACTCAATAACCAAGAACAAGAAGTAAATTATTAGGCTACCAAGTTATTTTGAGATAGCATTATTGTTCTGTGCAACATAAACTTGTGTTGCATTTTTGTATATTGACATTTATGATGTTGTGTTATCATGCGAAGATTCTGACTTTTAAATGCTCCATGTTTAAATGTTCAACGTAGATTTTCGTAAATGAGTATTTCTAGCCTGTATTATGCGCTGCTCTCAACGATTCGAGACACTTAAGAGGCTGTCCTCTTTAAATTTATGCTTTCTAATGTTTAAATCGCTTTGACTAATTTTAGTGTCGTCTTAAAATTAATTACATTCTTTAACGCATTCAGATTATTGCCTGATCCTTGTTAAACAATCTTAAATTGTCTCTTTGTCGTTATCATATCTAAATCATTATAAGCTACAAATTGGTCTTGATTATTCAGAGAATGAATGGATTGATTGTTAGGCTACTGAAGCTAAATAAACGGAAACAAGTAATCCACACTTTTTCCAACGCGCAGGCCGTCGCTACATATATTTAAGTGCTACCCATTTTATGACGCAAAGAAAAATACTAGCACAGAAAAACTTGATATATTCATTGATGTTTGTTATTCAGTTATTGAATTGCTTGATTGATAATTAAGAACTATAAGTAGAAACAGGTTGAGAGTAATATCCCTATAAAGGTAAGGTTACCGAAGGCCTATTTTACAGCCAACGTTACGCCACAGCATTGCAGTGTTTCACTGCAAATAATCCAATTAGGCCTATTTGATTCAGCGGTTTGATCATTTTCTATCCTGCCTATGCTATTTTACAGACTACCCTATTCGCACTAGACTAGTATTAGGTTACCAGGGGACCTCATGTGATTTAGGAATTAGCCCCCGACATTTGTTTTTCATGCGGCGCATTCTCACAGGATAAACAAAGGGTGTTTCGCAATGTCTGTACTTGCGGACTTGTGTGACATAATATTTAACGGTCAAGTTCTGTTCCAAGAACACGAGGGAGCATCGGATGCACCGTCTCCCAACACAGAATTGCCAGACTGGGGGATTAACCCCTAAATGTAAGGGATTTAAAAAACATGGTTTCATTTAAAAGGAGTCAACGGAGGATTTTAAAAGAAGGAATGGGGAATGAATTGTGAGAAAATTGTATGGGAGTCAATTGAATATGGGGGGTTTTCAGAATTCTTTTGGGGAGAGGAATTAATTCAGGCCTCTGGCAACATTGACGGGAACGGACTTGGATATCCCATTTCGTGATGGCAGATGACAGCACCATAGGGATATAGCTTACAACTAGGCTACATTTTTCGTTATCTCATTTAATCAACAAATGAGACAGGAATCTTACTACGAATGAAAATGAGGCGAGAAATATGTCTTACAATAGCTGGATTTTTACCTCATTTAAAACATGTTTCTATAACTAAGCAGCGCTCTGTCCTTCAGAGCAGGGGTGCACAAAGTATGTTTTAGCGATGGCCCAGGGATATCGATCTATACTTTTCGCGACCAAAAAATTAACAAATTGTTCAACTGCTGACAATAGCCATGTTTTAATAGGCTACCTAAAAGGTAAATGATGGCGGAAAAGTTGCTAAAATTAGCAGGCAATTCATCACAAAAAGCATATAGAGAAATATGCAAGACAGAAAACCGTAGGATGAAACCAAACATATTAATGTTACACTCATCGTTAGTGCATCTCCTTTTGCTGGGATGTAGCCTACTTTATCCATTTCCCAGTGGAAAACTTGGAACACATGTAATTAATAGCCTATTTTAATATAGATTGTATGTCAAAAGCACAAAAGGACTGGATTGCGATGATTAGCTAAAGCCATTAATATTATGTTGTAGAGCAATATACAAGTAGCCTACCTAGTTAGCTTTAACACAGATGGCTGCTTTTTGGTGAATCTCCTGCAGTGCAGTAGGAATGACGCGCCAAAACAAGATTAAATAAAGTAGGCTTTTACGCTATCATATGGTCAAATGTGAACAGTAAAAAAATGTGTTAAATAATTTTTATTTTTTAGCATTTATTTTTACAAATACAGTATAGCATTAACACTGGCGACTACCACTTTATATAAGCCTGATTGCATTGGAATGTAGCCTACACATTCGTGTACAGGAGAGCCAAGTTTGGGTCACATATCAGTTTGTGCACCGTTGCTTCAGAGCTCTGTGTAGCCTGTTTGAGATGCAATTTTAGTGTCGTCTTAAAATTAATGGCTTCTGATGTTTGGACTGGTTTCGCTATACAAACCAATAGCTACACACCGATCTAGGCTACAAACCAGGCAGCAACTTTTCCTGACAGTCCAGTGTATAAGCTTCCCCCGTGTCGTATGTCATCACTTCGCGCAATGAATGATAGGATATCCAAGTCCATTTCCTCGTTTGGCGAGTTTGCATCCAATGCAACCTCGACATTTGGGGCGGATCAAGTACATTTCCGGGATCTTTGAGCATCCTCGCTTCTTTGTGTTCTGGCTTTGGAACAGAACTTGGCCCGTTATATGACGTCACCCTATTCACTACGTGCGTCACAAGTCCACAAGTCCATGCTTGTGCGGACTCGGTATTGAGAAACACCCAAAGTCTGCATTTCACTCGAATGTACTGATCAAATCCCAAGGATACGACTGAAACGTAACATTTCTATACTTCCCTATTGGCAGTTTGCAAAGTGTTATTTTCTGCACATGTGTAAGGCACAGCGTAGGCTATACAAATTGGTGGGTTGAAGGTGGCTACAGGGTTGGTTATAATTCACTTTCAATTCAGTAAATTCAGGAGTAGGACTAAATATAAAAACCTTTGGCATAAGAACCGCACCGAAAATGTTGTCAAAAATTGCATTAATAATTTCCAATGCAGCCTCCATAATTCTCGACCTGGAAAGATAAAGGAACAAGCCTAGGCAAGCCTAGCTCAGCCCGGACGCCTGTATGCAGCCAGTGGGGGATATTCTAATTAAAATTCAAATCGGTGATTGCATTTCGTTTACATTCGATGTGCGCAAAAACCATGACATAATTCAAATGAAAATGCAAAAGGCCACTTTGCGTTTCCATTTGCAAGTTAATGCATTTTATCTGACAATTTGAAAATGATAATGCAAATCCATTTCACATTAAATTTCTCACCCTCTACGACACAACCCTGCCATAATTTAAATGAAAATGAAAAACCACATTTGCATTAGCATATTCTTATTGTAATTGCATGATCCATGACAAAAAGGAAATGATAATTCAACTCGCCATTTAACATATCGTTTTCATGCTTTTGTGGCACAAGATTGACATAATTCAAATGCAATGGCATTTGTAGGGACAATGGACTACATTTCCAATCACTCCACAGGAAACCCATAAGACATTTAAAACACGGCCACAGCCAATCATGTCTCTTGGAAATACGAGACACTAAGGGTCATAAAACTAAAACAGATAAGACTGAACGCATTCCAGTCTCCCAATCCTATTCACTTCTTTCACTTCGCTTCCTCGATCGTGCTGCACACAGCTGCACAAGAGGCAGCACTCCAATCTTCTATTCCCTTTTGCTAGCTACACAGCTACAAAGGTGGATCTCCACTGCACTAGGAACACCGCGGCAGCAGCATCAAAGGCAGCGGAGAGAGACGCAAACGGGTTAGCTTGCCTACGGCATCTAACCATAGATCTGAATTAACGCAACTCCGACAGAGGTGTGTTCCAGCCACGGACAAAGATGACGTCGGACAAAGACGCAAACCAGGAGAAAGACGCCCTGACCATCCCTTACGTACAAGCCAGCTGTAATCGACTCACCGCGGACTTCAGTAAGGCTGATCAAACATCCCAGGCATAGCTTAGGATTTTAGTCTGAATTGTTTATCGGTAATTTGATTGCATCTCGACTTTGTACGATAATAGCTGTATAAACGTGTTGCGCTGGTTAGCAAGCTAGCCGGCTGGCCTACCTTTTATTGCTAATGTGGTACAACTAACTAACTAACCCGAGCAGGCCTCACTGGTTTGTCCCTCTATCCTAACACGTATTAACATTCACGTGATATGATCTCATTTTAACTTACTATAGATAAATACGTTATTTTGTGAAAGAAGTGCGTGAACTTATTTATAGTAACGTCAGATTTGAGATCAATAACCACCATCCTGCTGCGACAGTTAGCTTGCTCCACGTGATTCCTTTGTTCCCTGAACGCACACGTGGCATAGGCCTACACACCGACACATACACACACATATGTGCATACAAATGCTACAATACGCACACCACACAATATGTCTATTTAGTAGAATATAATATTAATGTTTTTTTCCTTGTTTAATAAATCTATTTTTGTTAAACCTGGTGTCTGTTTTGATGTCGTATGAACACGAGAGCTGACTCAAGCCTAATCATTAGAACGTAATACCTTCAACCCTTATGAATTATTAGTTATTAGTGCTTTGATGGTAAATTGAAGTAGTAGTAATTATAATCCATAATAATCAAATGAGACTGATTTAATTTTAACATAATTTAAGAATAATGAGGGTAAACCTCATTATTCCATAGTTATTGCCTATATTTCTGGCATCCCATGTAAGAGTTTATATATATATATATATATATATATATATATATATACAGTTGAGGACAAAATTATTGGCCCCCCCTGTAAAGATGAGCAAAAAGGGTTATAAAAAATTCACCGTTTGGTGAATTAGCTTAATCTCACACTGAAAAAACAATAAGAATCCAACCTTTAATTGACGTTAATTTATTATGAGAAAAAAAAATCCCTCATCAAGAAATAATTATTTTTAACAAAACCACATTGGCCACAATTATTGGCCCCCCTGCATTTATATAAAGAATAAAGTAATAATTTTTAATATTTGGTCACATATCCTTTGCATGCCATGACTTCCTGATGTCTGTGACCCAACAACATCAAAAGACTCTTGATATCTTATTTTCTGGTACTCTTACAAGCGATACTATAACATCTCTGCATTTGAATGGATCTCTATGGGAATTGGGGGGTGGGACTAGATTTAGCTGTAAATTATGCTGGAACAGTATGGAATACATGGTTGGTAAAATGGCTGTAAGTCAACAAGGGTCTGAGGTATCAAACAAGCCTTAAACAATCACTCTGCTGCCAGATATGCAGTAGATATGGATGGATCACTTTAAGGGTTGTTTCTCCTGACAAATTTTCCTATTGAACTCTATGGAAAAATAAGTCAGGAGAAGAAACCCTTCAAGTTATTCATCCATATCTACTGCATATCTGGCAACAGAGTGATGGTTTAAAGCTTGTTTGATACGTCAGACCCTTGATGACTTACAGCCATTTAGCCAACCATGTGTTCCATACTGTTCCAGCATAATTTACAGCTAAATCTAGTCCCACCCCCCAATTCCCATAGAGATCCATTCAAATGCAGAGATGTTATAGTATTGCTTGTAAGAGTACCAGAAAATAAGATATCAAGAGTCTTTTGATGTTGTTGGGTCACAGACATCAGGAAGTCATGGCATGCAAAGGATATGTGACCAAATATTAAAAATTATTACTTTATTCTATATATAAATGCAGGGGGGCCAATAATTGTGGCCAATGTGGTTTTGTTAAAAATAATTATTTCTTGATGAGGGATTTTTTTTTCTCATAATAAATTAACGTCAATTAAAGGTTGGATTCTTCTTGTTTTTTCAGTGTGAGATTAAGCTAATTCACCAAACGGTGAATTTTTTATAACCCTTTTTGCTCATCTTTACAGGGGGGGCCAATAATTTTGTCCTCAACTGTATATATAGAGGCATATTCCTTACATTTATGGCGCCCCGTCGAGGATATTCTCAACATTTATGGTGCCCGGGTGAAGACTGGTAAGACGAACGAATGTTTTAATTGTCTATCACCATTACTGCTAAATGTATGTAAACACATTGCATGAGTAATACTCCACATGTAGGAATATAGAGGCATGTTCCCTACACATTGCATCCGTTTACATTATCATTTCTGCGTGGTCACACAAAAACCTGGCCAAAACTCCGAACTGAAAATGCTAAATGTCAAAGCTGCCCATTAAAGCGGGGCCTCGAAGAAAGGGGCGTTACAGGGGACCGTCAAACCACTGAACTTACGGTCTAACTTCAATGGTCTGTGAATGATTTTGGTCGTAAGGCAGCAACCACAACTTAGCCTACTAGGCTAGATAGCGACATTTCCTAGTTCTCTGTTTGGGGATTATAGGCTAAATGCTAAAAACTAAAAAGGAAACGAGGTAGCCTAAACCACAGAGGGTATTGGGACGGAGAGGGGAATCTCTGGGCTAAAACGTGTTGTGGGCGGGGCCTGAGCGGGGCTGTGAAGCAGACCGCAGGAAAAGACTGAGCATAATTTCACTGCCAATACTGACATGGATTATTATTATGCTTTTGTTTTTACAGCTGTGTGGATAGGCTGTCGGAACTCACTGTATTCGCACACCCTCTAAAAAGACCAGTTTTTACGTTCTCTCAACCACGTAGCCTATTTAAATTGAACAAATTAAAATGTTGTGTAGGCTAGGCTACAACAATGTCCAGTAAATGTCTAGGGCTACAACAAGAAAATCAGCGTCATAGAGGCTAACCGTCTCATTTTACAGCATTGATATCTGGAAAGCTCCAGAAACTGTGCCAATAACGTTAACCTACCTACTAACCTACCAAAGACAGTGGATTGTGTTGTAGGCTATATGGTGTAATGTTATAATAAAATAAAAAGTAAGTAAGTAGAAATTCCGATCACTGAGCAATCAGGAAAAAAACCTCCCCCCGCCTGACCTGCCACTGCCTTGGTTTGTTTTTCTTCCTAATGCACTGCAATTCCAATTTCAATATAAGTCCCTTTTATATTTCAGACCATGACTCACCACAGGAGAACGATTCCTTGTAAATATGTAGATATGTTGGGACACTTGGATGGGTAAATTCTGCCAGGCTGTGAAATCCATGCTGAAAGTATATTCATGTCGATTGAATAACCGGGCTATATGGATTTCACCTAGATATGGATTTCAAATAGATGTTCCACAACTTCAGTAAATATACATCTCTGAAGTACAAGGACTAGTTCCAGGACCTTGCGGTTTCTGAGATTCCGCCTCCACAAAATTTGAGTGCCAATTTTTGTCGCACCTCTTTTTCAATTGGCCATATGACCTTGACCTCTGACCTATATAGTTGAGAAAGATGTCACTTGAGCCAAGCTTCAAGATGATACTTTATTTGTCCTGATCTGATATATAGTTCTTGAGTTATCAGCAAAAACATGTTTTTGTCCGGTAGGGCGGACATCTTGGAAAAGTAGGTCAAGGTCACAAAAAAAATAGATGTTGCACAACTTAAGTAAACATACATCTCTGATGTACAAGGACTAGTTCCAGGGCGGAGATGCCGCTGCCAAAAATTAACCGGCCAGAAGAAAAAAAAGAAGAAAACAATAAACAAATCTGGTGTCTGATGACACATATAATTCCTGCGGGGGAGGCTTAAAGGGGAACTGAAACGTAATATGAAGTGAAGGTGATAGGGTGGATGCCTTTTCAGTCTAATACATATTCCAGTTCTCAAATCTGACTAAACGGTAATAATGGAGAAAACGTTAAGAATAGTTTATCGTTTTTCCGTTAGGGCGCAGCCATGTTTAGTTTTCGTAGTCAGTGACGTCACTGGCATGATACGTCTAGCGTTCAAGCACCTATTAGCTACCTACCGGGTTCGCGGAAAAACAGCAAAACGTAAACCTATTTGCAACCGTAAATAAAAAATGGGATAAATATCGGTAACACCCCGGACGTCCGCCCGTTGTAGCACTAGCGTTCCTTATTTTTCTCAAATTTTATCTCTACGGTAGGCTATTTTATCTTCTCAAAAATAGGTCAATGATCCCATGTATTGTTTCTTCTCAAACGCCTTAATTAAATGGGTGGACGAATTAATAGACGCGTTAAAAATACATTGAAACGTAATTCAATCATTGCATTTCAGCATTATAATGGAGGTAGCATGATCATTATAATGGAACTTGATCATGCTACCTCCAGAACAGATGCGCCTTTCCACAAAAACGGCAGCATTCATACTCACTCAGAGCCAAGAAAATGTCTCGTATTAAAAATTATCACACAATAGCCTGCATGTCTTGCATCATTTCAGAATGTTCTTTTCTTAAGAAAACGTAATCTAGTCCTTTTTTAAAAAAAAGGTGCATTCGTGTTTGTACCATTAATGTCAAACAGTTAAACAATTACTATCCCCTATCACCGTGAATGGAGGTTAAGTCAAGGCTACGTTGCGTTATGGCCTGCATTGCCAATTTCACCAGGAGAGGGCACCATTTACCAAAATATAACAGTAGTACTTGCATAGCTGTGCCCTTTACTCCCCAGAAGAGTAGGTTATCTATATTTTGTGACATTAGATGCAAACCACGTAGCCTACACTCCTTAACTAGATAGTTATTTACCCCCTCTAATCAAATGAGTTATCAGAGCAAACGTTAAAAGGTGTGTGATAAATACATAAATCACATCTTGTCATTATGATGGTGGTTACATCAAGTTATTTGCTGGAACATTTGACGCATGAAAACATTTAATATTTAAATATAAATTATATTTTATTTTGAAACTGTACATGAACAAATTGATGTAAATAATAATAATAATAATAATTGATGTAAAAAATTAAAAAAAAGAATGTATTTGCTAACTGAGTGACAGCAGTAGCAGAGACAAGTCAATGCAGTGGCCATCTCAGTCTCAGTGAAGTCAGGGCATCGATGTCTTCAATGGAGAAAGATGCAAAACGGTCCATTGCCCCAGGCTGTAGAAAATTTTTTTTTTTTAAAGAGAAGGCAGGCTGTTCGCCCAATACATTTTCACCGGTTTAGCCCGCTAATCTACGTTAGCTAACACGTGCTGAATTCGGACTTGTCCTAAAAAAATTAAGCTTGATAGCCTACTACTTACGTGATCTCCCATGTCGACTCGCAGCCCTCCAAGTTTTGCATGTCGTAAAAACAATATTTTGTCCAGGTCCCATTACGATTTGTTGAAAAAATCCGACAAGGCCAGCAGTAACGTTAACACTAGTTAACCAAACGACTCCCTGTTGGCCAGCCCACTCGATCGTAACAATTGAAACACCCTTCCCCTGGCAAGTTTAACCGGGTCTTCCTTCACATTTCACTTGGGTCTGACTCTTCTCTACAAAAGTCATGCATTCAAACACCAACCCGTCTCGAAGACGATCAACAATGTCTTCCATTTCGTCCATGTTAACTACAGTGGCACTGGCCATGACAGCTGAATGAAATGCTTAACTTGCTAAGATACCAAAGCAAGCCCACAAGTGAAAAATGCTAAATAAATGACACAATTCACTCCACACTTGCTCTGAACGTTGAAAAAAAGAGAAAAATGAAAACGCACACGGTCACTGTAGGTAGCTAGCTACAGAGCTCTACATATTTACACTCTATGATCGACCGCTCTCAATTGCAGGTCTGAAAAAAAAAGTGTCAAGTAACGTTAGCCAGCCTACTTCTTTGGTTAAATTTGTCTTAACTGAGTGGGAGGGGTAAATCAAACAGACACGACATTGCTCAATCATATTAGTGGCACGAATTAATCTCGTTCGCTTTCGTCCTCGTAGTCACTCATGTTGACGAGCGATAATTCGCTAGCTACTAGCTAAATTGACAGAAGTTCAGCTGGACGAATCATGCCAGTGACGTCATCGTGTATGTAAATTAAGATGGCGGCGCTCCAAACGAGCAAAATGTAAAAATCTGGTTAAGAAATGCGATATATTTCAAAATTTATATTCGTTTTTCAGATTATTTTTTAGATAGATATTTTAAAATACAACAATGAATGTGTTATCAACTTGGATATGGATGTTTCAGTTCCCCTTTAAAAATCATGTAAATGTCCATTTGTTTTAATCTGTAGGTTGTGTTGCTTCCAGAGGAGGCTCTTCCAGGGAAGCAAGGGAGGCACTGCCTCCTCAAAAAAAAACATTTAAAATATATTTGATAATTAAGCGTAATCAATCAAATGAATAAAACAAATACAAATAAAAACACATGAGGAAGGGGGCGATTATTTTGCATCATATTTTTTGTTTAAATTGTGACAGAATCGGTGACCTCTTTCGGTCGAAAAGGGAAATGGAGTAAACGCTCCTCGGAGGCAATCTCAAATTTGCCTCAGAGGAGCTCGCTGTCTGTTATACATGTGTATTATACCTGTCTTTTTCTTTTTTTTAAGTTCAGTAGTCATTTTAATAGTGAGAAGTCACGTGAGGGGAGGCAGCGCTTTAGCCCCATCATAGTTTCCTAAAATAACAGTCATGCCATGACTTATAGTGGATTGAACGATAGTACTGTCAATTAAATATATGAGTCCCTCCCACTCTTTCTAATTTTAAGCCAAGGGGCCAAGACTGGGCTTTCGTTTTGAAGCTCACTTCCTGGTTGGGCTGGGAGCGGCAATTGTGCCGTTGCTCACTAGCACCACTGCGATTGGCTCCAGTATAGGTCTTTCACCATGTAAGTCAATGGCAGCAATGTGGTCAAAATACTCAGTCAATACATTTTTCCCACAAAAAAATGTAATTGCAATGGGTGCCTTTCCTTCATCTAATGCCTCTGCATCTGCTGATTAACATTGTTCAGGACCAATCAGAGGGACAGGTTGAGTCCTCTTCGGCTCCACAGAGCAGACGCAGTTTGTACAGACGCAGTTAGTACAAACTGGCAGCAAAAAATGCATCCGGAGACACAATTCGGTTTTTACAAGGCCGTGGGAAGGCAATGGGTGCCGTCACAGTGACTTTGTCCATATTTTTATCCAGTTAAGCGGTTGGGTTGCTAACTTAACAGTTGCTAGCTAGTAGTAGCTACCAATTATTCAGTGATAGAGTCAAGCAAGTTTTGAATACGAAAGAGCTAACGAGTAGCAGACCTGTAGTGAAATGTTCAAATATTTGATTATTTCATTCAACCTTTTTTTATTTATTGCAACTAGACACATTTCTGTGAAGTTATTATTTTTACTTAGTAAGATCAACGGTAGCAAAGGGTAAATTGGACGAGCGGCCTAACGTTAGCTAAATTGCTAACGTTTTTAAGTTAACGTTTTCTAGCTGGCTAGCTAGTTCTGGCCCGGTTAACAACCTTATTAGCTAGCTAATGTTAGCTAGATACTTTATGGCCTGCTTTCTAGTGTGTGCCGGACGCAGTGGAACATCGACATGGACAAAACATGGATTTAACATAAAAAATCTGGATTGTAGGTTACTGTCACACAGCATACACAATCCAACGAACACGTAAATGCACTGGTAAAGCTTAGAGATAGTTTGGAATTTTGGACATGATGTCTCAATTACGACTTACCCATGATGTAGTTGATTGATGGAAACCATTTTCAGCTAATTCCATGCTGTCCCTTCTTTTGGACATACACACGTTGCTAATGCTAGTGCAACTCTATGGTAACCGGTAACATCCACTACCAAACGCACTTAAACACTCCACAGTGCACCCAAAGCAAATAAAATACGACGACAGTCTATCGGGGTTATTTTGAGTGTTTATACCATTATTGAGACATTATGTCCAAAATTCCGAACTATCCCTTTAATCTTTGGGTACAAATTCGTATAAAGTATAAAGCTAACTTAGAGCATGTTATTGACGAGGGGGAAAGGTGTTCAGGCGTAAAAAAAAAAAAAAAAACATAGACCGTAAAAAAATAATGGGCTTTGCTCAAACTTCATTTACGTTACTTGGCCAGCAAGAGTTAACGTTAACCATTGTGTTTAACAATGAGATAACGTTAGTTAAAACCACGTTTAAAACGCGAGGTTGCTCCTTTTTTTGTTTGGCAAATTGACGAAGCGACTGACACCAGTTGTCACTCCTAGCTGTCATTTGCATTGCAATATGTTGATGGAAGTGGGCACATTCAGGAGATGTTCATTGGATTTTTCGACATTTCAAGTGTGGGCGAGATGCAAAATCTGTGTTAGTGATGATGAGCAGACTGGTAGCTCAGAGGTATAACGGGGCTGTAGTCATGCCACTTGCATTAAACGGACTGCAGGCGAAAATGAGGTTTCCCCAGTGCACTGGTTTGTACATTGCTACGACCATCGCTTAATGTTACAGGATAATTCAGTTTCTTTCCGACTTGGACCCTGTTTTACGAACCATTTCCACCACTCTGATTGGTAATATAATAATTTGTCACGTTTCTTTTTCGAACCCTGGGAACGTTACAGGTTCAATTTACCTCAAATTAAACGTTATCGTTCAGTTTATATATAAAACTTTAATTTGGAAGTGAAAACGAGCGTGAGTTTGTTATTAAACCGAAATAAATTAAAAAAAAGTCACTTAAACTTGCAGAATTGACCTAACGCTATCGTAGCCTACTTGCCTATTCTGCGCGCACTAAAATGTAGTGTGCGGTTCATTTTATAAGCTAACATCCAAATCGGAAACATGTTGCAATGCTGATTATTCATCAGACTATTAGGAGGATATTGAGTCTCTTCACTTTGATGACCACTCAGATTTATTTGTCCCCATACTTAGAAAAGTAGGGAAATTATTTCCACACACACAATACACCACTGCTCATGCTTTTATTGGTTGATGTTTGGTCAACGGCCTTTATCAAAACATTTACAGTAAATGTCTGAATACTAGGCTATTGGTTGTAGTAAAATAATTTATATAGGTTTTCAATAACACTTCCAAAATATCTGGCTGTACCTGCTACCAAGTAATTGGAGATTACATTGGAGAGCTACATTTCAAGTAGGCTATAAATAGTTACTGTTGTATGAAAGCTCTAACAAATAAACAGATACATACATAGCATTAAGTTCTGTAGGCAATTTTAGTAACATTTCTTATATGGGGCTCAAAGGTTAGGTCATGATCTATAATAACGCCTAGATTCTTGGCTTCCCGATTACTGCACAGGCCCAGATGCTCTAGGTTTTTTGATATTGCATCTCTTTGAGGTCTTGGTCCAATTAAAATGGCCTCTGTTTTGTCATCGTTCAACTGGAGAACATTCTGGGACATCCACATTTTTATATCTTTCAGACACTTCTCCAGTGAGCTGAGTAGACTTGTATCACCAGGGAACACAGAAATGTACAATTGAGTGTCATCAGCATAGCTGTGGAAATTTACTATGCTTTCTAATGATGTTACCCAGTGGTAGCATATACAAAGAGAACAGTAAAGGCCCAAGAATAGATCCTTGAGGGACCCCACACGTAATACTAACCGTGTCAGACTAGTCTCCTAGTGCAACAACAAATCCTCTCCCAGTAAGGCAAGATTTAAACCACTCTAGTACTGGTCCTGAAAGACTAGGGATGGGAATCGTTAGATTTTATTGATACCGATGCCATTATCGATTCCGCTTATCGATCCGATTCTTTATCGATTCCTTTATCGATTCCTTAAATATTATTTGCTCCCAGGCTATTAAAAGACCAACTATTACTATTGGATGGCCATCTAAAATGGATTCAATGACACAATATTTATAAAGTATAAAGCATTCGTTTTTCATTTATATTTCTTAAGCCCTATTCAGACGGGGTAAGTTTTACAGGGGGAGGTGGGGTAATGTAATAATTACCGGAGGAGCTCCGCTATTTTAGTCCCGTCTGAATCTGCCATGTCCGTAACTTTTACGGACTGCGCGCTCCCGCGCCAGTAAAGATTCCGGAGCCTTTTACCTACTGTTAAATGTTTGGTAAAAATTACCCCAGGTTAAAGAAATCCCGTGCGAATTGACATGTCCGGCAAAATTCTGTTATTTCCTGTGAGAAATTAGTTTTCCCCAGTCTTTTCTCCTGGTTTTTCACGTAAGCACTCGAGGACGCCTTTGGTTGTGCTCTCTTTGGTCCAAGTGCAAGCCACAACTATTGGCCGACCTCTAAATTAAAGTAACGTTACATTAAATAAGAAGACAAAGAGCAAATAAATAAATAAATAAAAAACAGGCTCAAAAGTAGACTACAGTGGGGCAACGCTTGAGGCAGCTTTAGGTAAGCTATTGTAGCCTAGCTACATATGGCCTAACGTATGGCCACAACTATTGGCCGACCTCTAAATTAAAGTAACGTTACATTAAATAAGAAGACAAAGAGCAAATAAACAAATAAATAAAAAACAGGCTCAAAAGTAGACTACAGTGGGGCAACGCTTGAGGCAGCTTTAGGTAAGCTATTGTAGCCTAGCTACATATGGCCTACGTATGGCCTAACACTGTTTTTTTCAAGCTAACATTAATAAAGAGGTGTAATGCAGGATTCCTCACGCTTTTTGTGGACATGTTTGCCATGCCAACATTGTCTCCACATAGTTTTTTTGGCGCCTGCATCTTTTCAATTGCTCCCTGACAGCGATTTTCTATCAGAAGCAATCAGTTTGCAGTGAAGATAGGATGTGTAACGTTGTATGACTCATGGGGAACATTTTCGGTGTGACGACAACATGGAGTAGACACTCCCATCTCTGTAATTCTAGACGCTGATTACGGAGATACTTTATCCCGTCCGAATCGGCCATTAACATTACAGACGTCCTGTGGTAATAATTACTTTACAGACATTGTCCTGAAAACATATCCCGTCCGAATAGGGCTTAGTCATATCATGGAAAATATTTATCTGCTATATATACAGTGCATCCGGAAAGTATTCACAGCGCTTCACTTTTTCCACATTTTGTTCTGTTACAGCCTTATTCCAAAATTGATTAAATTCATTTTTTCCCTCAAAATTCTACACACAACACCCCATAATGACAATGTGAAAAAAGTTTTTTTGAGATTTTTGCAAATTTATTAAAAATAAAAAACTGAAATTTCTCATTTACATAAGTATTCATACACTTTGCTTTAACGTATTTTTAAAGTATCATATTTCATATTTGGTCGCATATCCTTTACATGCTGTTACTTCCTGAAGTCTGTGACCATCAACATCAAAAAACTGTCGATATCTTATTTTCAGGTACTGTTACAAGCGATACTATAACCTCTCTGCATTTGAATGGATCTCTATGGAAATTGGGGGGTGAGACTAGATTCAGCCGTAAATTACACTGGTACAGTATGGAACACATGGCTGGCTAAATGGCTGTAAGTTATCAAGGGTCTGAGCTATCAAACGAGCCCCAAACCATCACTCTGTTGCCAGATATGGAGTAGATGTGGATGGATCACTTTAAGGGTTATTTCTCCGGACTCATTTTCCTATAGAACTCTATGGGGAAAAAAGTCAGGAGAAACAACCCTTAAAGTGATCCATCCACATCTACTCCATATCTGGCAACAGAGTGATGGTTTGGGGCTCGTTAGCTCAGACCCTTGATAACTTACAGCCATTTAGCCAGCCATGTGTTCCATACTGTACCAGTGTAATTTACAGCTGAATCTAGTCTCACCCCCCAATTTCCATAGAGATCCATTCAAATGCAGAGAGGTTATAGTATCGCTTATAACAGTACCTGAAAATAAAATATCGACAGTTTTTTGATGTTGATGCTCACAGACTTCAGGAAGTAACAGCATGTAAAGGATATGCGACCAAATATGAAATATGATACTTTAAAAATACATTAAAGCAAAGGGTATGAATACTTATGTAAATGAGAAATTTTAGTTTTTAATTTTTAATAAATTTGCTAAAATCTCAAAAATACTTTTTCCACATTGTCATTATGGGGTGTTGTGTGTAGAATTTTGAGGGAAAAATGAATTTAATCAATTTTGGAATAAGGCTGTAACAGAACAAAATGTGGAAAAAGTGAAGCGCTGTGAATACTTTCCGGATGCACTGTATGCCTGCACAAGTGGCAGAGCATCCAATAAAAGTCTGAATTGTATAATTCTGTAAATTGAAATGGCATTATAAATGTAATTTGGCTTGATCAATACAGTGCTTAAAAATATCAGACGTCAAAGAAAATAAGAGACACGGGAAAATAATGAAAAAGGACGCAAGAAGAGAGGATAAATTATCAGTTTAACTGATAAAAAAAGATGGCTAAAATACTGTTTAACCGCTGCTCAGTGATTGGGATATTTAGTAGTTTCATTCTCTAACGAAGATTGCAAACTTTACTTATGAGTTAGTTACGCTCCTAGGCGTGTTTCATAAGCTGCACCGTAACGTTTGCGTTGGTTTCTGTATTATCAGAACAGTTTCAACTGTCACCATTCTCCCCTATCTCATTTAGCCTATACATTTACATGGAAGAAAGATGAGATATTTAACGTTACCTGAGGCAAGCTGGCTTCTCTTATTAGCTGAAGATGACGAAGATTGAAGATAATCATTTAGCTAATTTAGGTTATTCGCTTTCCAAATCTAGGCTACTCATCTGTGCGTCGCCAAGCAGGCAATCGTTGTCAGATTAGTCTACCGCCAATCAAAACACTGTAGTTTTACACTTGTAGTTGGTTATAGACTCCCGAGGGAAGTCCACACACTCCACAAATCTGTTATAGTTCTGAATAGTTGATCATTTCCGAAGATGGATCACAAAATGGAGCTTACGCGAACACATTTTCTCTTGATTTTTAAATGACAGTAGCAGTAGTATTAGTTTTTTTTAAATTACGTTTACATTTTATATTTTTAGACGGGGCGCCAAACTCTGCCTGCCATCATGCGCTGACTGAATGAAAAACGACGGCGCGCATGACGTGACGTTGTTTTGCTATGCGTAGCTGTCGGGAATACATGCTGGAATCGATACGCTCGAAGGCATACGATTCCGAGGAATCAGACAACTTTTTAATCTTTAGTGGAGCAACAGTATTTAAAGCAGATGACAAGGTATTGTTGAAATTTTCAACCATGTCATTTAAAGAGCAGTTATAACTGTATGGCTCAAACGATCTCATAATATTAGAAAACTTTGCTTCAGCCTTGCTATCTAGGAATCTCCTTTGGACCAAAAATTCCCTTTTGGTCTTTGTTAAGATTAGGTTGGCATCAAAAAACATACAGTGATGGTCAGAAATAGGTAATTCGAATACTAAAAAATTATCAATGTTTAACCCTGTTGTTATTACTAAATCTAGGGTGTTACCATGCTGATGAGTGGCTTCATTTAGATGTTGGGTAAGTTCAAAGCTGTCCAGTAAATTCATAAGATCCATAGCTTTGGAGTCATTCTTTTTATTAATATGAATATTCAGGTCTCCATTCAGGATTAATCTACCATATCTAGTGATACCAATGAGATCAGGTCTGAGAATTCCTGTAGAAATAGTGATGAATATCTTGGTGGCCGATATAATGTAATGATGAGCACTGATAATTCTGCTTTGAGCTCAAGAGCAAGATATTCAAATGATGTAAATTCACCCAGGTCAATGTCATTACACACAAACTGTGTAGAGAAAATGGCTGCAATCCCTCCTCCTTTCCTGTTTTGTCTGACTGACTGATAAAAATTATAGTTTGGAGGACAAGCCTCTATCAGGGTTGCTACACCAGTAGTGCTGTTTAGCCAGGTCTCAACTAAAAACATACAATGCAAATTCCTTTCCTGTCGCTAGTTAAACCTCATCCTGCCTCCTCCGTTTTGAAACCCACCAGCCGCCACTGGTTGCTTCATCACTAGGCTAAACGATGCAAAATAGTAATAGCCTCAAACATATGAATTGCATCGGTAAGACACCAAATACACGTAAACAGATTGAAATTACCTTTATTTCTCAGTCATAGCCAGAGTGAGGGGAAAAAAAAGTTTTGAATGCAAGGCAGCTTGCGTGTTTATGTCTGAGCGGTTGTACTTGAAAACATGTGCCACAACTGTAGCTACAGGGCGCCCTTTATCGGGCACGTCCTCGTTCGACCATATTTGAACTTCGAGAGCTGATTTGCCAACGGAGGAAAAAAACGAACAAAAAAACAGTATTTTCCACCCACTTCAAACCAAACAAGGTATGTATCCGTTCATTTTCATGAATATTTAATGATAATTACACATTTTATGAGCATTTTTATCACGCCCCCTATATGAAAAAAAATTTCTAAATCTGATTCTACTTCTGCGTTGGTGTACTACACTGCAGTCTAGTTTACTTTGGGGGATTTAATTCAATAGAATGTCGCTAAAACTTTAGCTAGATAGCTAGCGATGTTTCCAAGTGTTGAGAGGATGTCATATTACCGTGATATGAAGATACGATTATTATAGACAATCTGTACAACGCATATGAACCGATGTTGTTCATGTTTCCTATCAAATTTTTCACCTATCTCGGATAATGTTTATAAGCACCTGCTGCGTTGAGCAATATGTCTGTTAATTCGCCCATTAACTCTGTTAAACCTTAAGCTACAAATCGTATTTGCTGTATAGTGTATACCTTACTGGTATGACATGCACAATATGCACAATAATGATAGATTGCTCTTTTCTAATAGAGACAACATACACTGCCCGGCCAAAAAAAAAGTCGCCATTGCACCCGTCATGCATAGTGCCCACTGTACAAGCCTCTGGAGGCAGTGTTATGATCTGAGGTTGCTTCAGTTGGTCAGGTCCAGGCTCAGCAACATTATGCAGCAATAAAATGAAGTCAGCTAAGTACCTGAATGTACTGAATGACCAGGTTATCCCATCAATGGGCATATGCCAGGATGACAATGCCAAGATTCATTGGGCTCAAATTGTGAAAGAGTGGTTCAGGGAGCATGAGGAATCATTTTCACACATGAATTAGCCACCAGATTCCTGACCTTAACCCCATTGAAAGTCTTTGGGATGTGCTGGAGAACACTTAACGGAGTGGTTCGACTCTCCCGTCGTCAATACAAGATCTCAGCCAAAAATGTATGCAACTCTGGATGGAAATAAATGTTGTGACATTGCATAAGGTTGTCGAAACAATGCCACAACAAATGCGCGCCGTAATCAAAGCTAAAGGCGGTCCAACGAAATATTAGTGTGTGCAACTTTTTTTTTGGCCGGGCAGTGTATTTTCTAAGAGACAATCACATCATGCCCACTATGAACGTGAGTGCCCCCACTATATTTCAATAATCTTTATCAATAAAGACAATGCAGTATCTTGTAATGGGGCGTGACGTGGGAGGAGCCAAACGCAGCAAGGGGATTCATTAAGCCCTTAGGCCACTAAGGCGGGATACCCGCAGATAAGGGAGGAGACAAGACAAGGAACACAAACACCAATAGAGACGCTACTAACCGGCTAACTGTCAAACGCCAAGTAGAGCGTAAAGACAGGGATCAAAACAGCCAGAAATAATACGCGCCCTGTCTCGGTAACGAGACAAAATAAGAACGGGCGAGTAGCGTAAAAACAAACATAAAACAGTCCATAAACACTGCAAAATAATACGATAAGTAATTGCGGAGGCGAAACAGGAACAAAGATTTAACGTTCCATGGCGGGATTAATAGGCTCGCAGTCCAATACAGAAACCAAAGGGGTAAACACCCGATCTCCCAGGAGAGAGAAACATTTTACAGGTGAGCCGACGGAACACCGTCGTCCCATAACTTTACGATCCATATAGACTAATGCAAGCTTGATATAAAACAACCGCACTAGCCTCTCACTAATGGAATATGTAACGAGGCGAAATGGAACAGAGAGCTAACGTTCCGAGGCTATATAAAGAAAACACGCAGTCAAGCACAAACACGTCCACAACATAGCCCAAGCTCCATAAACTAGGAGGCTAACACCCGGAGAGAATCGTCCCGCAGGTAGTTAGGGAGTATAGGACAGCTGCAACAAAAGACCTACGCAACATAGCACTACAGCCTCTCAGAAAACGAATGAAGGAAACGAGGCGAAATGGAACAGAGAGTTAACGTTCCGAGGCTATTTTAAGAGTACACGCAGTCAAACACAAGCACGTCCACAACATAGCCCAAGCTCCATAAACTAGGAGGCTAACACCCGGAGAGAATCGTCCCGCAGGTAGTTAGGGAGTATAGGACGGCTGCAACAAAAGACCTACGCAACATAGCACTACAGCCTCTCAGAAAACGAATGAAGGAAACGAGGCGAAATGGAACAGAGAGTTAACGTTCCGAGGCTATTTTAAGAGTACACGCAGTCAAACACAAACACGTCCACAACATAGCCCAAGCTCCATAAACTAGGAGGCTCACACCCGGAGAGAATCGTCCCGCAGGTAGTTAGGGAGCATAGGACGGCTGCAACAAAAGACCTACGCAAACTTAATAGCACGACAGCCTCTCAAATACAAATAAAAACCCTGGCTCACAACAAAGGAGAACGTAGTCCACGAGAAGGACCAAACAGGGAAATAAACGTACCGTAGCTACTGGCTCACCATAACAAGGAAATGAGTAGAAGCTAAAACGCCAGGTCACTCAGTAAGAACCAAACAGGCGAAAATGGACCAGAGAAACTACTACTATACTTCTACGAGCTAAGAAACAAAATAGAAGCTAAACACCCGATCTCCCTATGGGAAGACATGTGCCGAAGGGCGAGCAGAACTACAGTTCTGAACAGAATCGCCCAAAACTCCATACACGGAGGAAAAGCACTAACAGGGCAAAATAGAGCAGAGATTTTACGGTCCCAAACTTCTACGAGATAATCAACTACCAAGCCAGTAAGAAATAAGCCCTGCCTCTAAACAGAGACGCAAAAAATAGGCGAGTAGCCAAAACGGTACGAGAACTCACAACCAACAATAACACCACAATACATAACAATTAACAATAACAATCAATGTCGAAGCCCCGAATGAAGGGAACGGTAGGCTTATATACATCTCTCCAGTGACAACGACAGGTGTAAATGCTTAACAGACACACCCCCAACTCAGCAGGGCAGAGCAAGCATCCACCAAAAGGGCAGCGCCCTCGCGTGGCCACCAAGGAAAACAACCGCATAGGACCACAGGGTCCAAAACCATGACAGTATCTAAATCAGTTATATGTTATAGACCGAGAAGAGGAGGCAGTGGAAGGAAGAGGACATGATGGCAGCCATGGAGGACTGTGAGAGGGGGATGCCTGTCCGTTAGGCTGCCAGGGTTAGTTTGTGAATGAATACACGTCAGTAAACCATCACCAACAGCAGAAACAACGATAACCAAAGTCAATATTCTACAAAGACCATTGTAAAACGATAAGCAAATAACAAGCATAAATGTTAATCAAAATGTTGTTTTATTTCCTGTAATATTCAGATCCATGACGTGCCGAGGCAGACCCTGCAGGACAGGGTCACTGGCGGGGTTGTCCACTGGAGTCGTAGTGGGGGACCCACAATGCTGTTACCAGAGGATGAGAATTCTCTGGTGCAGTATTGCCTCTACTGCGCGCCCCGTGGCTTCCCCTTCACCCACCGCGTCCTAGCAGCATTTGCAACTGCGCTGCGTCGGAAGAGGCACCCGGGGGGGAATATCCCAAAACTGGGAAAGACGTGGTGGAAAACTTTCAGAGCCAGGTACATAGATGTCCTGAGCATGAGGAGGCCGGACAACCTTGACAGGGCACGGGCAGCTTGTGCTATGCGGGAGGTGGTGGACCAATTCTACACCCTGCTGGACGGGACCCTGGAGGCCCTGGGGTTGAAGGACAAACCCAGTCAAATCTACAATTGCGATGATAATGACCACAGTGAGTCAGGACCTCGGTTTAACGTCTCATCCGAAAGACGGCATCTCCTACAGCACAGTGTCCCCATCACTGCACTGGGGCATTGGGGTTTATTTGACCAGAGGGAAGACTGCCCCCTACTGGCCCACCAACACCACTTCCAGCAGCAACTTAGTTTACCCCAGAGGTCTCCCATCCAAGTACTAACCAAGCCCACAACCTGCTTAGCTTCAGCCATTCAGCAGGCGCAGATTGCATAGTGGTATGGCTGCTGGCGATCTAAGGCAGGGCACATTGATCTAAGGCAGGGCACATTGAAGGCGAGCTGTTCAGAAGGTGGTTCCAGCATTTCATCTGCCACGCCGTTCCTGAGCGCCCTCTCCTTCTCATCTTTGATGGACATAAGAGCCACCTGGACCTGGAAGTACGTCGGATGGCTGTAAGGGAAGGTGTCACACTCCTTTGCCTGCCACCGCACACTTCCCACCTCCTTCAGCCTCTTGATGGTGGATATTTTGGGCCACTCAAGAGTGGATTTTCAATTCAGGCCGGGCTTTGTTCCCAATATCAAAATTCATACATCGCTACAAAATCTGAGTTTCCCAAAATATTCAACATCCCTTACAAGAGCTGCAAGGAGAGGAAGATTGCGGTGGCAGGCTTTAGGAACACAGGCATCTTCCCTTTCGACCCATCCGTAATGGATGAGTCACGCTTGATGCCATCTGATGTCCAACCAGGTGTGGCGGATGACACCAGGTCCTCTCCAGGCTCCTCCACAACAACATCCATTTCCCTTGCAGCTGCACAGCCATCCACCAGCTCGACCACCAGCACAACCACCAGCACAACCACCTACACCAGCAGCCTACCCCTGAGGAGCATCCCTTGGTGGCAGAGGTTCTGATCCCCAGGGACCTGGCTGCACTGCTACCACCCATCCAGCGTAGGCCAGTGAGGCTCCGTGGCTGCAAGGGTGATCACAGCGAGTGAGTACGAACACCGGTACCTGGAGAGAGTGGAGAAGGAGAGGGCCGGAAACGCTGAGCGGCAGAGACGAGCAGCCCTCAAAAGACAGAAAGAGATGGAGAGGGCTGCCGTCGAAGAGACCATCGAGGCAGTCATCGCCGGTGTTGGGACCACCACCTCTGACAGTGGCAACACCATCAGCCCCTCCCTGTGTGACAGCCCGGGGGCCCCAGCAGCAGAAGCAGGTCACCTGCCCCTCCCCCCGCCCATTCGATCGGCAATCCTTCAACCACCTGCAACACCATCAGCAGCTCCTCCAGCCCGTCGGCAGCGGTTCCAGCCTCCTGCCCGCCGCACTCACCCAACACCATCTGCCCTGTCACATAACACCACAGTACCGGCCTCCTCTAATGCCTCCACCACCATCCCCCAGGGCAAATCAACACCACGGCCACAACATTGCCTCCTGTCTCTTCCAACACCAACCCCCTCTCACATAAAGCGCGACTCAACAACCGTAGAGTAGGGGTGGGAATCGAGAACCGGTTCCAAGTTGTCCGATTCCTCGGAATCGTACGCCTCCGAGCTTATCGATTCTTTTATCGATTCCAGTATGTATTCCTGACAGCTACGCATAGCAAAACAACGTCACGTCATGCGCGCCGTCGTTTTTCATTCAGTCAGCGCATGATGGCAGGCAGAGTTTGGCGCCCCGTCGAAAAATATAAAATGTAAACGTAATTTTTTAAAAACTAATACTACTGCTACTGTCATTTAAAAATAAATGTATAGGCTAAATGAGATAGGGGAGAATGGTGACAGTTGAAACTGTTCTGATAATACAGAAACCAACGCAAACGTTACGGTGCAGTTTATGAAACACGCCAAGGAGCGTAACTAACTCATAAGTAAAGTTTGCGATCTTCGTTAGATAATGAAACTCCTAAATGTCCCAATCACAGAGCAGCGGTTAAACAACGACATTTTAGCCATCTTTTTTGACATAACGTTACACTGATAATTTATCCTCTCTTCTCACATCCTTTTTCATTCTTTTCCGGTGTATTATTTTCTTTGATGTCTGATATTTTTAAGTAGGCTACTCGTATTGATGAAGCCAAATGACATTTACTGCCATTTCAATTTACAGAATTATACAATTTTGACCCCCCCCCCCCGGTGCACACACAAAAGCCATCCTGGGGGAAACACAGCTAACCTTAGCACCCCCATGTATTGACCTAGCCCACCCTTAGCCCAGGGAGAGAAAAGTTCCTGGCGCCGTCACTGGCGACACTGTAAGACACTGTAATTAGCCTAATTTAGAAGTTCAGAGAAATGTGAATACCATAATTGGGATGTCGACGACTACCACTAAAGGCAGTGGTTCTTAAATTCGGTCCTGGGGCCCCCTGCATATGCTGGTTTTCGTTCCAACCACAATTGCAATCCCAGAATTTGAACAGGTTGTTGATTTTTCTTAATTAGGTGTTTTTCATGTTTAGAGGGATTGGGATTATTTCCCTTCTGAAGCCACATTATGTTAGCAATAGCAATGCATGTCATGAATAATAGAAGTCAAATATTCACATTGTGCTATATTGCAAACAATTACAAAAAGAGAGGTAAAAATGTATTAACTGATCAAATTAAACAAATTAAAGACTGAGGTGAATCAATAGGCTTCTAATTTGGTGAACTTGTGGACATATTGGCAACTAAAACTAGAGACTTGGCAATTCAAAAGACAAAGCAAATGATAATGAGCCAAACCTGCATTGTGTTAATAAGTTTAAGGAAAAAATTAAGGAACTTAAAACACAAGTGTTCAACTACTGAATTAGGAGCCTATTGATTCACCTCAGTCTTTAAATTGATCAGTTTAAAAAAAATGTTACCTTGTATTATTGTTTGCAAGATAGCACTGTAAGCACAATATGAACATGGCATAGTCTTCTTGGTATGCATAACTATTTCTGACATAATTTGTTTTAAGAGGGTAAATAATCCCTCTAAACATGAAAACCACCTAATTGAAATTTTGGGATTGCAATTGTGGTTGGAACGGAAACCAGCATACACAGGGAGCCCCCAGGACCGAGTTTGAGAACCACAGAGTTTAAAAAGTTATAAACTTATCTTATCCACTAATGTACTGATTAGCCTACCATGGCTTTAGATTTATATGAAAGCATCTCAAATCTCGCCTAGTGCTTTGAAAAAAATAAAAAATAAAAAAATTTTAAAAAAAAACTTCTCCAAAATGTTCATAAATAAAACATTTTATTTTAGGAAATGCCCTGGGTGAGGTTGTGTAGAAATGCAGGAAATTAGTTTTAAAAGGCTCAAATCTTTCTGAGGGAGGACCCCCAGACCCCCTGATACTTCGTATTGCTTTGCTCACGGGAATGGTTGAGGGCCTCGGTCCAATAGTCATGGTTTGCTACTGTTGGATGGTATATTATTAGTGTCCCCCTCCATTATCATCACAGAGAACATTTACTGTTTGTGGTCCCCCCCAATGTTCAAATGAAACCTACACCCCTGCCTGTAGTTGTCCTTGTACTGTATGTACTTAGGCCTCGAGAGCCCTTCTGGTGCCAGCAGACACATAGAAACCTCCCGGCAGGGCGCGCTTTGTGAGCGCACAAAAATGTATTATAGGAATTTTTATTTTATTTTATATATATATGTATATAAGTGCTTCACCTCCGCTGCTACAACTCCATCCTAGGGGAAACACTGAAAGTGTATGTAAACTTCTGACCCACTGTGAATGTGATGAAATAAATAAAAGCTGAAATAAATCATTCTCTCTACTATTATTCTGACATTTCATATTCTTAAAATAAAGTTGTGATCCTAACTGACAGGGAATGTTTACTCAGATTAAATGCCAGAAATGGATTTGGCTAAGGTGCACGTAAACTTTTGACTTCAACTGTATGTAACTTCTGGCCATTCCATGGGATCATTTCTCCAAGACGTGCAAGGAAAGGAGAAGGGACATAAAAAAAATCCAAAAATATTTTGTTTGTCAATATACCTTGTCCTCTCTGGTAGACACAGGGTACCAAAATAGTCCTTTGACACACTTACCTGAAATGAAATGTTCTAGATCAGTGGTTCTTATCTAGCTACCGGCGTTTTTGTGTTGGTGACACTGTTTTGCGTCGATTGTTTTCCCCCACGGTGCATGTTAGCAAACTACAGTGTTGGCAAATCAGTTAGAACAGTGGTTCCCAAACTCGGTCCTCAGGGACCACTGTGTATGCTGGTTTTCGTTCCAACCACAATTGCAATCCCAAAATCCTAACAAGCTGTTCATTTTTCTTAATTAGGTGCTTTTCATGTTTAGAGGGATTATTTACTCCCTTAAGCCACATCATGTCAGAAATAGCTATGCATGCCATGAAAAATAACAATTCCCATGTTCCTACTGTGCTTATTGGGCTGTTTTGCAAATAGGTAACTGATCAAATTAAAGACTGGGGTGAATCAATTGGCTCCTAATTAGGTAGTTGAAAACGTGAGTTTTTAAGTTCCCTCATCAAGTTTTTCTTAAATGTATTAACACTGCAAGTTTGGTTCTTTGTCTTTTTTTCATTATTTATCAAATGGTTAGTTTTAGTGGCCATATATCCACAATTTCACCAATTAGGAGCCTATTGATTCACTTCAGTCTTTAATTTTATTTAATAAAATAAAATAAATTTGGTCAGTTAGAATTTTTTTTTTTTGTAATTATTTGCAATATAGCACAATGAGTATATTGTACTTTTATTATTCATGACATGCATAGCTATTGCTAACATAATGTGGCTTAAGAGGGTAAATAATCCCTCTAAATATGACAAACACCTAATTAAGAACAATTGACATCTTGTTATAATTCAGGAATTGCAATTGTGGTTGGAACAAAAACCAGCATACACAGTGGTAGGGAGGTCGAACGTTCTGCCCGCAATGTAATCACAATGGGCATTCCACACACAAAACAAAAAACAAAATTGACGTCTGGGCTCATTTCAACATGTCATTTAACAAGGAAATCTACTAAACGAGAGTAGATGAAGCTATTCATTTGTTTCAGAAGTGTACTTACACTTCAACAATGTTATTTTTTTACTTTAGAAGCCAGACATTATTATGCTAATTTGACTCTGTTTACGAGCATTTGTGCCTATACTTAACGCTGTACCGAAATCAATGGGGTCCTTAGAAAACATCCAACCACATTGAAGATGTTAATACACATTTTATTACAAGAAAAACTCACTGTGAAATGTTTTAGGTGTTAATCGATCGGTATGTATCGATACTTTCGTGTATTTAGGTGTCCTGAAAACTTTACGTGCCGCGCGTCCTGCGGGACTTAGAATTCTACAGCCACTTCAGAAGCAAAATGGCACCAAAAAAATAAGGCGCTCGCCACCTTATTCGAAATAACCCCAGAAGGGATTTTGTAATAGTGAAATGAAATGTTATTCAAATTGTGGCCAACCCCTGTCTTGACATCATGCCGATTGTTCAAATCCGATTGGTCCAAGATATGCTGGCAAAGAGGCGCTTTGAAATGTTTTATGATGTGGCTAGGTCAGTAAACTCCAGATGAACAACGACATTTTTACATGTAGATCTTCATCAAAATCTTGTCTACAGTATGGTATAAAGCATTTTAATATTGCGAATGGGTGTTTTTTTTAATTAACATGAAAAGGGAGCATGCACCTTATAGATTCCGAATCCAAAAACTGAGAATTCTGATAACCAGTGCCAGCTAAAGTCGCTAGCTGCTATGTTTTTCTCTGGACATATCGCCGGTAAACTCCATATGAACAACGACATTTTTACATGTAGATCTTCATCAAAATCTCGTCTACAGTATGGTATACAGCATTTTAATATTGCGAAAGGGTGTTATTTTTTTTTATTAACATGAAAAGGGAACATGGGTCAGACCCAGACGCATTAAGTAGGCTAATCAATGTTACTGTTAGTGTTGCACGGTACACCGAAACTTCGGTACTTTTTCGATGCTTAAAAAAAAAAACGGTTCGGTATTAGAATTTTCCGACGTTCGGTACTTTAAAAAAAAAAAATTATATTATTCTTTTTTTTAATATAATCTTTTTTTTCTTTTTCTTTTATGTAGCTGCAATATTTCCCTTACCGCAGAATGCTGGAATGATCAAAATAGCATCTGGAAAAACCCTTGCCAAAACAGCTTCGGTTTCCGGTTAGGCCTAATTAAATTTTCAATGGCAGCTGATATTATGAGGGTGTAATTATAGTTTCCGCCTCTACGCAAAATGGCGCACTTTCGTCCGTTTCGCTATCTGACCAGAACTCTTACATTTTAGTGTAGAGTAAAAGCTAATACTGCAGAGGCAGGAGTTTGATTCTGCCTGTTTTTAAGGACTGATTATGGATCAGCACTATGGAGGAGTCTCAAAAGCAGCTCTACAGTGCTGCAAAGATAGCTGATCCAGAAACAGTCCTTAAAAACCGGTAGAAACAAACTCCTTGTCCTGGGTTTAAGTTGTATAGTTCTGAATATCATTTCCTGAAGCTAAGGGGGGTTTATTGTATATAAGTTCTGTTTTAAGTTTATTAATATTATAAATAACATATTTATTTACCATACGCCTTTGTGAGCAAATGTTATTTTAGCTCAGAATGGAGAAATGCACCACTTTGTTACCAACACCCTCCCCATGTGTGCGACGACTCTCCGTACCCCCGACCGGCGCGATGATACTACCTCGGCCCCGCACGCGCGTTTGATGACACCGTGTACGCGCAACAACACTGGTAGTTTCGAGGGGCCTACCACCCGGCCTGAAAAAAAATCTAGGGGAAACACTGTACTGTATGTGACTATTCTGAAATAAATGTATTCTGTAGCAAATTTCTGAATGATACAGCTTCTTCTTCAGTTCGAACTTAAAACCATGGATGTGCAGGGAATATTTTTTTAGATATTGACATTTAAATAAAACTAGTAGAAACGAGGAGGAAATTGCCTCTGAAGGGCCAAAGTAAATAGGGTTAAGGTCATTTCAGTAGAGCTAGCGATTTATATATTGTTATTTGATTATATTGTAGCATTTAGGACAATATACATGAAAAATAAGCTGGCAAAATATGTTTTCTGAAAAATCACGAAAACGGGTTTGACCTCCCTAACAGTGGTGCCCGAGGACCGAGTTTGGGAACCACTGAGTTAGGACATCTACTTTGTGCATGACACAAGTAATTTTTCCAACAATTGTTTACAGACCGATTATTTCACTTTTAATTCACTATATCACAATTCCAGGGGGTCAGATGCTTCCATACACTAAATTGACTGTGCCTTTAAATGTTTAAATATTTAATAAAAATTTTTTTTAAATATTTGGTCTCATATCCTTTGCATGCTATGACTTCCTGATGTCTGAGACCCAACAACATCAAAATACTCTTGATATCTTATTTTCTGGTACTCTTACAAGTGATACTATAACGTCTCTGCAGCTGAATGGATCTCTATGGGAATTGTGGGGTGGGACTAGATTTAGCTGTACATTATGCTGGAACAGTATGGAATACATGATTAGTAAAATGGCTGCTACTGTATTTCTGGCAGCAGAGTGATGATTTAAGGCTTGTTTGATATGTCAGACCCTTGATGACTTAGAGCCATTTAGCCAACCATGTGTTTCCATACTGTACCAGTGTAATTGTGATAGTGAATTAAGTGATATAGTGATATAAAAGTGATGTGATATAGTGAATTAAAAGTGAAATAATCTGTCTGTAAACAATTGTTGGAAAAATTACTTGTGTCATGCACAAAGTAGATGTCCTAACTGACTTCCCAACACTATAGTTTGCTAACATTAAATCTGTGGAGTGGTTAAAAATTAGTTTTAGTTTTAATGACTTCAACCTAAGTGTATGTAAACTTCCGACTTCAACTGTATCACTGAAATATCGGTGTTTACCAAAGACACATGGCCACACTTTAATTGGGAACAGAAACTGTTTTTACAGGTGCTACCTAGCTAGCCTATGTAACGTGGGCCTACTGCAAATCATCAGAAGGAAATTAAAAAAATAATTTAAAAAAGTCCTTGTCTCGACCTATTATTACAATTTAACGTTACCGCTGCACATAGACGTGGCATGGCGATGTGATCTATACACTTATGTTTTGGTAGAATGTTTGTGGAATACAATTTCAAGAGTAGAAAAAAGAGTGCAAATTTGGATGTTTAGCTATGTAGCTAATTAGCTATCTAGCTACGGTATCAGTTACCGTTAAACATCCTTTCAAAAACAGACTCGCTAACAAACAGACACACAACCTAACACCCATTTATTTTTTATTATTAAACAATGGTTTACAGGCATGGAGCAATCGATTTCAGATACTTATCCCACAGTTTGGCTGCTAGCTCCAAGACGCTGAGCCTATAGTGTCGTTAATGAATTCTAACTGCTGCAACATTCCCTACTGTCTTTCATCTCACAAAACAGTATTTTTTTCGTAGTACACAGCTCACATAGCTCACTCCAAAATGAATATGTGATGACAAACATGTTGAAGATGAGCAAGAAGGCAGTCAATTTATGATGTTACGAACAGTGTCCACAAAACAGAAGCTTGTTCAGGGTGCTAAGGGATCTTCTCCATTGACTTCCACTCAAAAAATACAGCCTGAAACAGCCTGTCGAGACCCCAGGTGTTATGCGTTTTAGACCAAAGATTTTTGTCTCCCCTGGGGGAGGGTCTCTGGTCAACTTTTTTTTAGTGATTTTCCGGATGAATTCAATTAACATAGGATAAAATATATAAAACATTTTTTTAAACGTTTTTTTGACGATGGTTGATTTTTTTTTAGGGCACCCCCTGGCAAAAAAAACTAAACGCACAACACCAGGACCACAGTCAAAAAATAATCTGTTTGGAAGTAATAGTTCTGCTTACTTTTCGTTAGGCTACTGAATGATAAATACATACAATTAAAAGTTAAAACGTTGTTGTTGTAGTTAGCTCTTTTGGCTATGTTTGCTAGCAAAGCCAAAACTTTCCTTCGAAGGGTGTCCATGTTGTGCAGTTGTGCAGCTCGAACGCACTGATGTCAGTAATGAACAACAACAGACATCAGGAAGTCATAGCATGCAAAGGATATGAGACCAAATATTAAAAATTAAAAAATTTAAAGGCACAGTCAACTTAGTGTATGGAAGCATCTGACCCACTGGAATTGTGATATAGTGAATTAAAAGTGAAATAATCGGTCTGCAAACAATTGTTGGAAAAACTACTTGTGTCATGCACAAAGTAGATGTCCTAACTGACTTGCCAACACTATAGTTTGCTAACATGAAATCTGTGGAGTGGTTAAAAATTAGTTTTAATGACTTCAACCTAAGTTTATGTAAACTTCCGACTTCAACTGTAAGCAAGTCACTCTTTATAGGTTCATGGAGTGGAAATATCATAAATGGTCGTTTTTCTGTCTTGCAAAATATTAACGGGTGTGTGCAATAGAGACAGAGCACATCACGTCATACTCTGAAAACCACGCCCACCGTGGGGGAAAACAATCCGCGCAAAACAGTGTCACCAACAGAAAAACGCCGGTAGCTAGATAAGAACCACTGATCTAGAACATTTCATTTCAGGTCAGTGTGAAGAACACCACATTTCAGCATGTCAAAGGACTATTTTGGTACCCAGTGTCTACCAGAGAGGAAAAGGTATATTGACAAACAAAATATTGTTGGACTCCCTTTATGTCCCTTCGCCTTTCCTTGCACGTCTTGGACTGTGCTTAAAATTTTTAATATTTGGTCGCATATCCTTTGCATGCCATGACTTCCTGATGTCTGTGACCCAACAACATCAAAAGACTCTGGATATCTTATTTTCTGGTACTCTTACAAGTGATACTATAACATCTCTGCATTTGAATGGATCTCTATGGGAATTGGGGGGTGGGGCTAGATTTAGCTGTAAATTACACTGGAACGGTATGGAACACAAGGTTGGCTAAATGGCTCTAAGTCTTCAAGGGTCTGACGTATCAAACAAGCCTTAAACCATCACTCTGCTAACTTGAAGGGTTTCTTCTCCTGACTTATTTTTCCATAGAGTTCAATAGAAAAATTTGTCAGGATAAACAACCCTTAAAGTGATCCATCCATATCTACTGCATATCTGGCAGCAGAGTGATGGTTTGAGACTCGTTTGATACCTCTTTGAGACCCTTGATGACTTACAGCCATTTTCCCAACCATGTATTCGATACTGTTCCAGCATAATTTACAGCTAAATCTAGTCCCACCCCTCTAGTCCCACCCCCCATTCAAATGCAGAGACGTTATACTATCTCATGTAAGAGTACTAGAAAATAAGATATCAAGAGTCTTTTGATGTTGTTGGGTCACAGACATCAGGAAGTCATAGCATGCAAAGGATACGTGACCAAATATTAAAAATGATTACTTTATTCTATATATAAATGCAGGGCTGCCAATAATTGTGGCACATGTGGTTTTGTTAAAAATAATTATTTCTTTATGAGGGATTTTTTTTCTCATAATAAATGTACTTCAATTAAAGGTTGGATCTTTCTCATTTTTTCAGTGTGACATTAAGCTAATTCACCAAACGGTGAATTTTTTATAACCCTTTTTACTCATCTTTACCAGGGGTGCCAATAATAGTGGAGGGCACTATACGTACGGCCATTTTAGAGCTGGCAGACATGTGGAAACGAGGATTATATCTTAAAAACGGGTCAACAAAGGCAAAAAATAACCTCAGATTCTTGCAGGGGACATATTAATCTTCATAACCAAATGTAAGGTTATGACTATTTCATATTTTACTGCAGCTTTTTATTGCAAAAAAAGTTATCTGGTGAAAAACAAATATAATTTCCCTGTGGAGTGAGTAGGCATGTTGACAATTTTACTGAACTGTATTCTCACTGATAGGATAATAAGTACTGATTATGATGATATGCAGTTTATGGTGATAAAATCTGTATTCTCATGGAACTAGCAACGTATTTCTGATGTTTGTAAAGTGACGCCGGCGTCTTCTACCGCTAGGGGTCTGCACAAACAAGTTAAGATCACAGACAACCTCTGGACAAATCACATGAGGTCCCCTGGTAATACTAGTCCAGTACAAATAGAGCATTTGACTGTAAAATTCAGGGACATTTTTATTTTATTTTAAATATGGTGAACCCCAGCTGCCAGCATGCCATTTTACCGTAAAATTTACAATTTGTTTTTTACAGTCTAGGTCATACAGTCATTAGGCTACATAAAGTGGCTCCTAAAAGCACAGTTTTTTTAACAGCCCTGCGATATCATCGCTAATTGCAATGAAATCTCTATCTCTGCCACCGCAGTATGATAAATTCCATATCGTTAAAGCCCTAGGTAAAGCAGATGACAGCTAACCTATCTTTACAGCTAAGTTCAGATTTGAGGTAGGTGTGTAACAAGACATATGTCATTGAGTAGGGCTGGGCCACTGCCATCAAGGTGAGAAGTGCTTGCCGTTCCATACAAAGTAAATAGCCTGATCTGTTACCTTATGAGGCACACACGCACGCACGCACCACACACACACACACACACACACACCACACACACACACACACACACACACACACACACACACACATCTCATATCCAGGCACACAAACATGCCACAGATATGCCAGTCATGACACAATTCACCAGGACATATTAGTTGAATAACCCAACAGCCAGTGTGACCAATGCACCCTTTGCTGTATACTGTTGCTTACCTCATATTTCAACTTCTCACCCCTCTTGGCCGCTTTCAGTTGCTCCAGGGCTGATTTACGCCCCACCTTTTCCCTTTTCTCCCTCCTGGAGCGAGACACAGCAAGGCCACATGCGTCACCTGCACCTGTACCTGTACAAAAACAAAAACTGAACCTGCTGCTCCATAGACAGGACCCCAAAAAACAACACTTGACTCCGAGCTTTTACAGACACCAATGAGACGAGCGGGGGTGAGTCAGCATCACAAATGTCACCAGCTAAAATTTCAGGCTGACATTAGCTATAAGCACCCGTTTCTCTTGCACTGCAATGTATAATAATCTAACTAGCAACCAGTTGATACGGATGGCGAGCTAATTTTCTGGCTATTTGAACTAAAGTTGACATTTTTTATGCTGCAGAGGTGAGTCTGACAGAAGGCAACTAAGCTACAAGCTTTCTCCTGGTCCGACACCATTTTCAAAAGAAAGCAAAAAAAAAAGTTAAAAGCCATGGGCCAACACAATGCGATTACCGCCCACCTAGGTTTCTACTTCTCAGGAAAACAATGCCTCTATTCCTACCATCGTAGTAAAGTTTATTTACAGAAATGCCGTATAATAAAAAGAAGCTAGGGGGCCTTTCGGCCCCGATTAGTTAAGCGTAGATGCAATCCAAGCAACGGAGATAAAATTATCCCAGGTAAATACTAAGGGTTACAGTAGAAACACAGTAGTAACTAACAGTTACAGTGTTACCGACATATCTTTGGGTGAGTGCGCGATATTCAAAGATAACGTTAGTTATATAACTTCGCTGTGTGTAAATTCGACAGCCTCGCCTCTGGTTCTCGAATTAACGTAGGCTATCTATTACGAACATTGAAATACCACACTCACCACCATCAGGGCTGTCAAAGTCTTTGTCTGTGTTGGAAACTGGAGCCATATCTATTTAGAAATCCCCAGTGTTTTTACTTTCTGCAGCATACGTATAAACCTGCCAAAACAACAGATCTCGCGCCAAATTCTGCTTCCCGGGGAAAGTTGTTTACAGGAAATGACGATGGAATGTCGTAGCCAATAGGAATCACCTTCTTCTTCTTTGGTGTTGTTATAGTGTTTATTAGTGGCTCGCACCCTGCGTGAAAGGTGCATTACCGCCACCTCCTGTCTGGAGTGTGGAGCAGATTAGGCCAGTAATCAGATCCTATTCCCCAAACCCGTTACTAGTAGGAATTGCACCACAGCCCTACGAACCACGCTTGAACCTTCCCCCTCCCAAAATATCCCTAACAACATAGTCTTCTTCTTCTTTACTTTATTGGCAGATTATAACCAACTTCAAAGGTGTATGAAGCCACCTACTGTAATGGAGTGTGCATCATCACATCACCATTTCTTTACCTCCAAATCCTACTACTAACAAAACTAAAAAGTGCTCTTCTAACATCATATTTTGTTAACATTACAACTATTACATTTGTTCTTTTTCCCATCATAAGTTAGCTGTTCAAACCAGTGTGGTCCAATCGCAGTCGTGTCATAATTAATTCTTCTTTCCGATTGTTCTCTTTATAATTCTTTATTCAAACAGCATTTTGAATGTTATAGTACCTTCTTCCCTTCCTATCTTCCTATCCCATATATTTTGCCAAATTTCTAAACCATTTCTTTTTATCATCGCCTTTCCTTTGCCTCTTCCATATAGGTATTGTTATTGTTCTTAGATGTAATGCCCTTTCTATTTTATCAACACATTCATTTCCTTCTATTCCCTCATGAGCTGGAATCCAAGAAAACTGCACATTCCTAATCTACAATGCACTCCAAAAGTGTTAGGACAGTGACACATTTTTGTTGTTTTGGCTCTGTACTCCAGTACATTGGATTTGAAATGGAACAGTGACTATGAGCTTAAAGTGAAGACCTTTAGCTTTAATTTGAGGGTTTTTACATCCATGTCAGGTGAATTGTGTAGCAATTGTAGCATTTTTACACATGTCTAAATGTCTAAAAGTCATCAAGAGTCTGAGGTATTAAACAAGCCTCAAACCATAACTCTGCTGCCAGATATGCAGTAGATATGGATGGATCACTTTATTCCTGACTCATTTTCCTCTTGAACTCTACGGAAAAATAAGTCAGGAAAAACAACCCGTAAAGTGTATTACTGTCGGTCAGAATAAACTTGTACCTGGTGAAGAATAAGGACCAACGGGCTTGTCGCAAATTACGTGTCTTTGCCTGTTGGACGTACTCTAAATTCTTATGGTCGGTCCAGACCGTAAAGGGGTGCTCCGTGCCCTCCAACCAATGGCGCCACTCCTCCAACGCCAATTTGACCGCCAACAGCTCTCGATCTCGATCTTTTATCAACATCGTAATTTCTCTCGGCAGATGTAAGGGCACGAGAGAAATACGCGCATGGGTGGAGTTTGCGGTCCAGCAGAGAGTATTGGGAAAGTATGGCTCCAACCCCTAGCTCAGAGGTGTCGACCTCTACCACAAAGGGGAGGGAGGGATTGGAAGCTATCTGGATGGGTTCGGAGCAGAATCTCCTCTTTAGCTCAGTGAAAGCCGCCTCCGCCCTAGGATTCCACTGAAAGTGAATAGGTGATGTCTTTTTGGTGAGGGCTGTGATGGGACCGGCTACCGTGCTAAAATTCCGGATAAACCTACAATAAAAATTGGCGAAGCCCAAGAAGCGTTGCACTTGCTTCACAGAATTAGGCATAGGCTAATTCTTCACCACCAAAATGTTCTCAGGGTCCATAAAGACCTTACCGTCCTGGAGACAGAGCTGGTGTGGAAAGCACATTTTTCGGCCTTAACAAATAGCTGGGCCTGAAGAAGTGCCTCCAAAACCTGCCTAACGTGGGCAATGTGGGATGAGATATCCGGAGAAAAAATAAAAAAGTTGTCTAAGTAGACGAAAACAAATCTCTCCAGCATCGTTCAGTAGCGCCTGAAAGACAGAGGGGGCGCTAATGAGGCCGGACGGCATGACCCAGTACTCGTAGTGCCCGTGGTGCATGTTGAACGCTGTCTTCCACTCATTGCCCTCACGCATGCGCACCAGATTGTAGGCATTGCGAAGGTTGAGTTTGGAAAAAACCGACGCCCTCTGTAAGCGCTCAAATGCGGAGTTCATAAGTGGAAGAGGGTACATGTTTTTAATAGTGATATCATTTAGGCCCCGATAATCAATACAAGGTCTCAGACCTCTGTCATTTTTCTTAACGAAGAAAAAACCAGCGCCGGCTGGCGACGTAGACGGTGTGATAAAAACATTGAGCCAAAGAATCCTCAATATACTGCTTCATAGCAGTGCTCTCAAGGACCGATAAGAAATACAGTGAACCCCTGGGAACAATACCCGGGTACAACCTGTACCTCTCAAAATCGGAGGTGGAAAAATCCCCCTCCTCCATGGAACCCCCTTCCGCAAAGGGGTCCCAGGAAAGACTTTCCTCTCTACTCTCAGCGAGGGAACAATCTCCTTTAAAATTAAATAGTGAAATAAAATGAAGTTATAACCAGACATGGATCAGTCACAGAAGAGAGAGATGAGGGATGTACCAGCCTATGGTGATTGCGCAGATTGTGTTGCTTTTGAGAAGGATCAGTAGTCGTTCCTTAGGTGTTACCCAGGCCTCGATGGACTACTGGAGTCCCTAAATTAACTCAACAGATCACAATTACAAGCATTGTACTCCCTTGTACAACCCAAAGTTCTACCAGTTTAGTTGTGCTTTAAATTGCTTTCATCCTGCCAGATTTGAACAAACCTGGCAGCTGAACTGGAGATGAATGCCTGTTTTCCCTATATGCACTCCTATATGCAATGAATACATTCAAGTCCCCATCACACTGTCAGCCAAGAACAGGTAAAACAGTTAACTGCGAACTTTGGGTTTCCTGGGATTCTGCCCCAGCAGAGAAAGCTGTTCTAGGCTATACTATGTGAAACATAAGGGAGTCCTCTCCATCAACATCCAGGCGATGTGCGATGCTACATGTAAGGTTACACATGTATTCGCAATTATCCTGGACCAAGCTATGACTCTATATTAGCCAATAGTTCCTGCAATCGTCCGGGGGGGCATATGGAATACAGAGAGTGCCACAATAATTAATAAATTTAAAAAAGAATAAATAAATAAATGTGGAAATATAAAAATGAATAAATAAAATAATTTGGAAATAAATAAATTTAAATAAATGTATTTATTTTCAAATATTTTTTCAAATATATTCATTTATTTATTTCCATACCCAATTTATTTCCCTATTTACTAATTTATTTCCATATATATTTACCGATTGTCATTTCCCGATTGTCATTGTCATTTCCCAACGAGCACAATCTGTCAATCAACTTGCTTTGCTCCACCCACTAAGTTCGCCACATTCCCACCCTTCCAACATAAAGACTAGACTTTAGAAAAGTGTTTCAGAGCTGCAGACAATGTGAGCAAATACATGAATTGAAATTCCTCACATACAGATCCTTTCCAAAAAAATTGAATATCATGGAAAAGTTGTTTTTTTTCCATAATTCCATTCAAAAAGTGAAACTTTCATAGATTATAGAAACATTCATTCTCTGAAATAACTGAAGAAAATGCAGATTTTCGACACACTATTCTAATTTCTTGAAATACTGTTTTGGGGGTTTTCTGGAGCTGTAAGCCAAAATTATGAAAAATTAAACAAATAAAGGCGAGAAATATTTCACTTTGTGTGTAATGAATCTATAATATATGAAAGTTTCACTTTTAGAATGGAATTATGGAAAAAAAAAAACTTTTCCATGATATTCACATTTTTTGGAAAGGATCTGTATTTAGAGAAACAACGGATAGAGAAAGCTAGCTAGGTATCTGTTTAAGATTTGCATCGGATGCCAGCGAACATTGTAGGCTACATTGAACATGATCATGTCGCTAGCTTTCTTGGACACAAGATCGCTATATTGCTCACAGCAATATACAAGCTTTCCGCCTGCCTTTTCTTTCAATATTTGAGAAATTGACTTCTCTACTTGCTCATAAAAAACGCTGTCAGTAACACTGAATAGCCTACATGGAGGGTTGGAACCTGATTGACTTGGAACTAGGCAAAATTAGTGGGTGGACCAAAGCAAGTTGACAGATTGTGCAAGCTAGTTAGCTTTCTCTATCTGTCGTTTCTCTCAATATGTGAGGAATTGTCTCCAAGAATGTATTTGCTCACATTGAGAAACGCTGTCTGCAGCTCTGAACCATTTCTCTACAGCCTATGTTCTGAACACAGTGTTGCCAGATTTTAAAACTATAAACATGCTGAATCTTAATAAAAAATAGCCAAATTTGGATAAAATAGGCTACATTAATTTATGAACGGAAGGGGGGAGGGAGATTGGATTGGAGGTGGAGGTAGCCTACTGTCAGAACGGTAGCCAATCGATACACTCTGAAATGTTTATGAATATGATTTGCGAACGCACACACACACGCTTTTAAGTTATGGGCTTGTTCTATTTTCCTATAATCAAACGTTTTGTGCTTACGCAAAATCGGGGAAAGCAAGCTTGCACACACAAAAAGCAAGTTGAGCAACATAGAAGTAGTGGGCGAGAAATGAGCAGCCTATGTTTCTATGTTGCTCAACTTGCTTTTTGTGTGTGCAAGCTTGCTTTCCCCGATTTTGCATAAGCACGAAACGTTTGATTAGGAAAATGAAGCATTGTCAAACATCAATTCCATGAGACTGTTCTCACAGCAGACAAATCACAGGCAATGAATTCGGCTAGGGAAGTTCAAGCTTCATTTGAAGTTCATATTACATGCATTCTCATATTGATTAATAACATAAATAGCGTTCTTTTGCCTTAATGATGACACTAAATACACTGTCAGCTGTCAGGTTGGGAACCAATAGGTTTATGCATATTTTCTCTTGTTTTATATTGTCCTGCTTATGGAAATATGGCCAACGTGTTTTTACTGTTAGCTTAATGTTTTTAAAACAAGCCTATTTCCCCTTGATTGCAGGGACATGCGGCTATTCCGCAAGAGAAAATGTTTTATTTTGGGGAAAAATATGACTCCCTATTTCACAATGTAATTTTGATATTTTTATGCTTGTTTTAACTATTGTCCCCTAACAGAAGATTGTCCCTATGGAACACCGAGAGTGCCACAATAATAAATAAATAAATAAAAGAATAAATAAATGTGGAAATAAATAAAAGAATAAATAAATAAATGTGGAAATATAAAAATGAATAAATAAAATAATTTGGAAATAAATAAATAAATCTGGGAATGAATATAGAAATGTAAATGTATTTATTTTGTTTTTTATTTTCAAATATTTTTTCAAATATATTCATTTATTTATTTCCATATATATTTCCCAATTTATTTCCATATATATTTACCAATTGTCATTGTCATTTTCCGATTGTCATTTCCCAAAGAGCACAATCTGTCAATCAACTTGCTTTGCTCCACCCACTAAGTTCGCCTCGTTCACACCCTTCTAACTGTATATGTTCAGTGTTGCCAGATTGGGCGTATTCCAGCCCAATTGGGATATTTATTTTTATGTTATTGTGCGGGGGAAAATGACTTTTTGTAGCTTGTCATAATTTGGGATATTTGTTTGTTATATTTGGCATTTTTTCATCTTCCTCTTTCAGCTAATTATTCACATTAACTCTGCTGTAGTTTGTCCCTCCTCTCTCTGCCTATTCCTCGGTTGTCATTGAAACCAGTTAATAGTCGCTGCTTTTGTTTGATATGCAGAGGCTTGCCAGTGGGTTAGAAAGACAATCATGAAAATCAGAAAGAACGCTGACTTTCAGTTGCTCGTGGAAAAGTAGGCTAGTAGCTGTTATGCTGTGTTCATGCTTTAACAGGGAGACGGGAGACGTGGCTGATCTGTAAACTTTACTGCAAGTTGAGCAACATAGAAACATAGGCTGATAATTTATCGCCCACTACTTCTATGTTGCTCAACTTGCTTTTTGTGTGTGCAAGCTTGCTTTCCCCGATTTTGCGTAAGCAGGAAACGTTTCATTAAGAAAATAGCTTAAACGAAAAGACACGGCAGTCAACGTGCGTTCAAAGATAAGACACGGTGGTCGACACAACAGTAAAGTTAACAGATCAGCCACGTCTCCCGTCTCCCCGTTAAAGCATGAACACAGCATTGTCATGGTTTATGACCTTTTTTCCCTTGCGGTCGTGTTCCTCGGTCGCCACACGTGGGCGCTGCTCCGTTAGTGGAGTTTTGGCTCCGTCTAGTCTTTTCGCAGAGAAATCTCGTCAGCGTTTACAGGTGTGCGTGTTCTACCGGTGAGCTATATAAGCCCATGTTCCCTTCGTTCTGGGCTTCGATATTGATTGTTTGTTGTTTGTACTGTGGTGTATTTTTTGGCATTATTTGTGCAGTTTTGTGTGCGGTTTATCTTTGCCCTTTTAAGGTTTTAGTCATATGATTAGGTCTAGGTTTTTAAGGAGACCATTTTGTTCCGTTGTGCTTTTTTTTGAGTTTTGCGGGACTTGCCTTTGTGCTTTGAGCTTTCAGGTTGAATTCCTTTTTTGTGTGCTCGTTTCAGTCTCCGCTTTCTGGTCTTGCCTTTGTTTGTCTGTTGCCTAGATCTTTTGCCCTTTTCTGTCTCTTTCTCCTCTCTCTGTCTGCTGTCTTCCGTGAAAGCGAGAGGAGTCTTTGTTTGTGTGTATTTGTATGGTAGTTTCTTACTAAGAGACAGGGCATTTTATCATACTGACTTTAGGGCTTTATTTATTCTTAGAGGCAGGGCATGTATTTTCGATTGAGCTTGCTCTGTTGCTCTTAATCTGTTAGCTGATAATTCCGGTCCAGCTGTCCTGTGAGTCCTTCTGTACCGGTCTCCGTACATGGAGCTTTTTGGCAATTTTGTTCGGAACTGTAGTTCTGTTCGCCCTTCGGTACATGTCTTCCCATAGGGAGACTGGACGATTTTGTGGACATGTTTGTGTGTGACTGCGAGTCTCTGAAAGTAGCCTTGGAACGTTAGTTTTCTGTTCCATTTCGCCTCGTTACATTTCCATTTATTGAGCGGCTAGGGCGTGTATTTTCTACTAAGCTTGTGTCGTCATTTTTGCTAGTAAAGTTATGGCACGACGGTGCTCCGTTGGCTCGCCTGTAAAATGTTTCTCTCTCCTGGGAGATCGGGCGTTTACCCCTTTACGTTTTCTGGAGTAATGCGGGACTTGCCTATGTGGATATAGTTATCCGGACTTTCCCCTCCTGGCGTACGTGCCTATGTGCATGTAATTATCCGGACTCTTCTCCTCTCTGGCGTACTGGCCATGTGGATATAGTTATCCGGACTTTCCCCTCCTGGCGTATGTGCCTATGTGCATATAATCATCCGGACTCTTCTCCCCTGGCTCTTGTCTGTTCCTGCTTCCTAGTTTTTGCATGTGACTGCGAGCCTATGAAAGTAGCCATGGAATATTATATCCATTCCTTTCGCCTTCTCGTATACTATTTCCTATTTTGTTTATTGGCTGGGTGTTTGTTTGTGCCATTACGCTACTCGCCTGTTCTTATGCGTCTCGTTACCGAGACAGGGCGTTTGTTATTTCTGGCTCGTTCTTTAGTCACTTAGCTCGTAGAAGTATGAGAGCCTAGTGCTTTGTTTCCATTCGCCTGGTTTGGTTTTCTTACTGAAAAACCTGGCGTTTGCGCTTCTACTCATTGGCGTGTGACAGTGAGCTGTTAGGAGCTTCGGTACGTTTGGTGCGTGTTATTTGTGCCATTATGCTACTCGCCTCTTCTTATGCGTCTCGTTATCGAGACAGGGCATTTGTTATTTCTGGCTCGTTCTTTCGTCACTTAGCTCGTAGAATTATGGGACCCTAGTGCTTTGTTTCCATTCGCCTTGGTTGGTTTTCTTACTGAAAAACCTGGCGTTTGCGCTTCTACTCATTGGCGTGTGACAGTGAGCTGGTTAGTAGCCTTGGTGTGTGTGTTTCCCTGTCTTGTCTCCTTCCCTTAACTACCGGGTTTCCTGTCCTAGTGGCCTAGTGGTTAAAGAATCCCCTTGCTGCGTTTGGCTCCTCCTACCTCACACGTCACGCCGCATTACAAGCATAACAGCTACTAGCCTACTTTTCCACGAGCAACTGAAAGTCAGCGCTATTTCTGATTTTCACAATTGTCTTTCTAACCCACTGGCAAGCCTCTGCATATCAAACAAAAGCAGTGACTATTAACTGGTTTCATTGACAACCGAGGAATAGGCAGAAAGAGGAGGGACAAACTACAGCAGAGTTAATGTGAATTATTAGCCGAAAGAGGAAGATGAAAAACATAAATATAACAAAAAATATCCCAAATTATGACAAGCTGCAAAAAGTCATTTACCCCCGCACAATAACATAAAAATGGAATACGCCCAATCTGGCAACACTGAACACATACAGTTAGAATGGTGTGAACAAGGCGAACTTAGTGGGTGGAGCAAAGCAAGTTGATTGACAGATTGTGCTCGTTGGGAAATGACAATCGGGAAATGACAATGACAAATTTTGTCAGGGCAAAATATCTAGGCAACAGACAAACAAAGGCAAGACCAGAAAGCGGAGACTGAAACGAGCACACATACATTTACATTTCTATATTCATTCCCAGATTTATTTATTTATTTCCAAATTATTTTATTTGTTCATTTTTATATTTCTACATTTATTTATTTATTCTTTTATTTATTTCCACATTTATTTATTTATTCTTTTATTTATTTCCACATTTATTTATTATTGTGGCACTCTCGGTGTTCCATAGGGACAATCTTCTGTTAGGGGACAATAGTTAAAACAAGCATAAAAATATCAAAATTACATTGTGAAATAGGGAGTCATATTTTTCCCAAAAATAAAACATTTTCTCTCGCGGAATAGACGCATGTCCCTGCAATCAAGGGGAAATAGGCTTGTTTTAAAAGCATTGGCCATATTTCTATAAGCAGGACAATATAAAACAAGAGAAAATATGCATAAACCTATTGGTTCCCAACCTGAAAGCTGACAGTGTATTTAGTGTTATCATTAAGGCAAAAGAACGCTATTTATGTTATTAATCAATATGAGAATGCACGTAATATGAACTTCAAATGAAGCTTGAACTTCCCTAGCTGAATTCATTGCCTGTGATTTGTCTGCTGTGAGAAGTCTCATGGAATTGATGTTTGACAATGCTTCATTGTATAATCAAACGAAATTCGTTAAACAAGCAGGCTAATTTGGCGTTTTCTAAGCTGAGAGGAAAGCCATGTTCTGGTAGCTTATTCTCAGCTGCTGCAAGTGTTATAACGAAATTAAACCGCATATATTTTGTAAAATAACAGCACTGGTCAAGGCTAATGGAAAATGTTTTCCTGTTTTCCCGTTATTATATTGCTGGGAAAGTTTGGTTGGGAATTACCGGGAACCCATACCGGTGTTAAACCCTCATGCTAAAGATTATTAGGCTATTATATCAAAACACGTCATAATGATTAGTCCAAATAATATTGATCCATATAGCCTATTGCTTGCTCGCATGCTTTAACTACGCACATGAGTGTGTTTCACCATGCAGCTTTTTCAGCCATCATATTAGCAATCCGCCAAGATGCAAACGCAGGTGGCTTTTAAAGGGAATGAGATATGACATTTTGATTGGTTTATTGCATGTTACGCCCAAGACACACCTATAATTAATGAAGAGACTAAGTTCAGCCCATTTGCACCTTGCACCGTACTTAGCGCTTATATAACACGCCACCTAATTGTTAGGTTTCTGCATTCTGTCTTTGTTTGTACATTTATGTTTCTTATTGTGAGCTTGTTTGTTTATTCTTATTAGGTTTTTTATAATTTTTCTTATCTTCCATTTATTTTCATTTATGGTTTCACTGTTCGGTGTTTGTATTACCATCAATCCCCTGTCTTCGTTACACTATTCAGGAGCCTTTGGTGATTTTGGGTTTCGCCGTATGTCCAATCTCATTTATGTCCTTCTTTACTAATTACCCTTGTTAATACTACTAATCTACTAATTACTACTAACTGCTTAGAATTAGGTTTCTTACTACTATACTAACGACTAACTTGTAAATAATATGAATCAACTAATTTACTAACGTCAGGGAATTAGAGTTTCTACTAACCTACTAATTTACTAATGCAATCTTAGTTTCCATCTGCAGCTGTTTTTCGTTTCTTCTGTTCTATCTCTGAATGTCTTTCTGTGATTATCTACTCGCTACAGCTGTACCTCATTTCCGCATTCCTCTGTCTCATTGGTTTCTCTCAATCCAGGTCATGTCTTTTCTATATGTTAACAGTTCAGTCCAGTCCATGTCTTTCGTCTTCCCTCGTTATTGTATTATCAGCTTCCCTTATCGTTTCATTGTGTTCACCTGTGAGCAATTTCCCTTCCCCGCCTCTGCACACCTGATTCCCATTTTGTCTGTCTCCCTCAGTGTATATAACCCTGTTATTTCAGTCTTTCTTTTTGAGTTTGTCACCGTTGTTTTTAAAAAAATTTTTTTTATTGCTTCTGAGTATCTTCCCAAGTTGTCTGTTTGTTTTCTGAGTATCTGTTTCTTAGTTCTTGTTATCCCGAGTCCGTCTCCTGTCTATTTTATTTTTGTATTCTGTCTTCGGTTTGTTTTCTTTTTGTTTCCCTTTACACCTCCCTGGTTTTGGACTTCTGCCTGTGTTCTTGCGACCCTGATTTTGGACTCTGATTTTGTATTTCTGCTGTGCCTTCCCGGTTCTGACCCCAGCCTGTTCTGTGACTACTCTTTGGACTCTTTTTGTACCGTTGCCCTGTCTTCCCGGTTTACGACCCTGCCTGTTTTGTACCATGGATTGCTGCCTTGCCCCTATATTAAACTTTGGTTTTCCTACTTCCCACCTACTATTGGGTCCTGTTTCCCACCTACCTTAACACTAACTAGCAAAAGTGGAGTTGGACATGCCCTGAATGTACATGTGCCATGTACATTAGACCAAGCGCTTAGATCGTCAAGATAGAGCCCCTGGAGTTATAAAGCTGTCACATCCACTATCGTGCCTCTCCCATCATTAAGACAAACAAAAGATCTTTCATTGAAAAATTCTTCCACTACTATTCCATTAGTGTCTGTATGAGTGCTTCCCCATAAGCTGTTGTGCCCATTAAAATATCCACACCAGATCTCTTTCCTGTCTACATTACCTGATATTTCATTAAGCATTTGAGTAGTTAGTGACTTACATGGATTATAGAAGTTGATCAGTTTAACGTTTGCTTCTGTCCTTGAACTACATATTTCAACGACAACACAATCAACCTCTCTTGGAAAAGACAATTTTCTACAACACCAAACACGAATACACTGTATATGGACAACCTAAGGCTACATAATGCTGCTTCAACTTAAGTAGTTCCGTGAATGCAGCACAACAGAATAGTTGCAACTGTGCTCTTGTGCAATAGCATTCTTCCTTTATCAGACCTTGCTGACTTTCTCCCAGCATGGTAAACAATCAATTCACCTTTGGTAGTCAGGATAGGGGACACGTTTCTGTAAACCGGCCAACACCTGCTTTACAAGTTCCCTGAGTCCCGAGTTGGCATCAGTGAGAGGTTGACGTCGACGACATGGCACATCCTCCTCACCAACAACCGCTATGCGACACTTATTAGCACTTAAGCCTGAAGCCTGGATGCTGACCCTGTGTGCAAAGAATCATTGTACAGTCAAGCCGGAAAGTCTGCACACTCCTTTCACCTTCTCCACGTTTTATTACGTTACAGACTTATACTACAATAGATTGAGTTCATTTTTTGCCTCAAACATCTACACACAATAGCCAATAATGACAAAGTGAAAACAGGTTTTTAGAAAATATGCAATTTTATTTTACTGACAAAAATATGTTATTTAGGGGTTACATATCTGTACACACCCTTAGCCTAGTACTTGGTTGTGGTTGCTGCACCTTTGGCAGCGATTACAGTTTCAAGGCGTCTTGGGAAAGAAGCTACGAGCTTGGCACACTTGTTTCTGGACATTTTTGCCCATTCCTCTTGGCATATCCTTGCAAGCTCCGTCAGGTTGCTCCCGCTGCTGAAAAACATCCCCACATCATGATGCTGCCACCGCCATGCTTCACTGTAGGGATGGTATTAGCCAGGTGATGAGCGGTGCCTGGTTTCCTCCAGACGTGACGCTTGGTATTCAGGCCAAAAAGTTCAATTTTCGTTTCATCAGACCAGAGAATCTTGATTCTCATGGTTTGAGAGTCCTCTAGGTGCCTTTTGGCAAACTCCAAGCGGGCTGTGATGTGCCTTTTACTAAGGAGGGGCTTCCGTCTGGCCACTCTACCATAAAGGCCTGATTGGTGGAGTGCTGCCTGGATGGTTGATCTTCTGAAAGGTTCTCCCATCTCCACAAGGATACGCTGGAGCTCTGTCAGAGTGACCCTCGGGTTCCTGCTCACCTCCCTGGGCAAGGCCCGTCTTCCCCGATTGCTCAGTTTGGCCGGGCGGCCAGGTCTAGGAAGATTCTTGGTGGTTCCAAACTTCTTCCATTTACGAATGATGGTGGCCACTGTGCTCTTTGGGACCTGTGAAGCTGCAGATTTTTCCCTACCCTTCTCCAGATCTATGCCTTGACACAATCCTGTTTCTGAGGTCTGCAGATAATTCCTTTGACCCCATGGCTTGGAGTTTGCTCTGACATGCACTATCAACTGTGCGACCTTATATAGGCAGGTGTTGGCAATCCCCAATCATGTCCAATCAATTGAATTTATCACAGGTGGACTCCAATTAAGTTGTAGAAACATCTCAAGCAGTATCAGTGGAAACAAAATGCACCTCAGCTCACTTTTGGGTGTCATATCAAAGGGTGTGCAAACTTGTGTACATATGATATTTTACATTTTGATTTTTAATAAATTAGCACAAATGTCTAAAAACCTGTTTTCACTTTGTCATTATGGGCTATTTTGTGTAGGATTTTGAGACAAAACATGAACTCAATCTATTGTAGAATATGTCTGTAACGTAATAAAACGTGGAGAAGGTGAAAGGAGTGTGCAGACTTTCCGGCTTGACTGTATGTCTCCCTGCACATGGAAAAAACAACCTCCACTGACAAGGTTATTCTGCTAGATGATTTAAATGCAAGAGCAGGCTCTGACATGCTAAGAAAATCATGTTCACGTATAGAAACAATATATTTTTTAAAACATTGTACAAATGAGCATTCGCGTTTTCTATGAGGGGCTGTTTAGGCCATAATTCATTTTGGACCTCTCACATACATATATTCTCACTCTCACATACATATATTCTCACTCTCACATGCATATATTCTCACTCTCACATACATATATTCTCACTCTCACATACATGTATTCTCACTCTCACATACATATTCTCTGTCTCACATACATATATTCTCACTCTCACATACATATTTTCTCTCTCTCACATACATATGTTCTCATTTTCACATACATATATTCTCACTCTCATATACAGTTGAAGTCAGAAGTTTACATACACTTAGGTTGAAGTCATTAAAACTCATTTTTAACCACTCCACAGATTTCATGTTAGCAAACTATAGTGTTGGCAAGTCAGTTAGGACATCTACTTTGTGCATGACACAAGTAATTTTTCCAACAATTGTTTACAGACAGACTATTTCACTTTTAATTCACTATATCACAATCCCAGTGGGTCAGAAGTTTACATACATTAAGTTGACTGTGCCTTTAAATTTTTTATATTTGGTCGCATATCCTTTGCATGCCATGACTTCCTGATGTCTGTGACCCAACAACATCAAAAGACTCTTGGGGCCCTATCTTACACCCGGTGCAAAGCGGCGCTAACCCAAACACAAGTGTCTTTGCTATCTTACACCTGGTGGGTTCATTATAACGCCTAGGGCTTACATCGTTTAACTACTGTAAGTCTCGCGCAGCTAGACGAATGAGGGAATAGCTCGGAGCTGTTGCTGTGGGAAAAGTAATATCACCGTTTATTTATCTGACTCCAATTAGAATTGAGAATTTGGTTTTAATCATGCGTGGTGCTCGGAGTGGTTACACTCGACTCTTCCTTGGGTACCACCATTACTCAATATATTCTCCCGGGATTAGCACTATTGCTGAATCTCAGTTCGTTGCAGAACACAGAGGTTGGAGTTCTAGCCAACACAATACATGCATTATTTTTTACATAGATAGTTGTGAGCCCAGGTCAGCATGCATTCAGAGGGCTCCTGAAGGCGTATTTGACAAGAACCGATGTAGAACGTCCAGGGGTTCTCTTCACATCAAATCACCAGAACCATGCACCACTAATCCTGTTTTACTGGCAGAACTTGGCTGCCTTTCCCAACTTGGGAACTCCACTAAAGACTTTTGCTGTACCAGGTCCCTGATCAGTTGGACCTTGGCCAGAATTGCCCCCCTGAGTATTCAGTCGTAATTTAGGCTGAAAAGGGTATAAGATGGATTAGAGTCATGCAGATCACGAAAGTTAAAAATAAGAAGAATTTATTAATGACAATAATCACTGGTTAAGACTGTGAGAGCAAATATGAACACATTCAATACCTATAGCTAAACACAGGATAACATGCTGCTAAGACAAAGAAACATGAACAGGTTCACCAACAAAGTATCACCAAATGATTCCGTACAGTGTGACTATGGTACCAGGAGAACTGTTAGGCAAATACTCCTATACGGGTATAACTATAGTGCCACTACAGCACCAGGAGATCTGTTAAGCAGATACACCTATAATGAAAGAACTATGGTGCCACTACAGCACCAGGAGATCTGTTAAGCAGATACAACATACTGAAAGAACTATGGTGCCACTACAGCACCAGGAGATCTGTTAAGCATACACCCTGAATGTCACTTTTTTTCACTTTTTCCTCAATAGTTTTCCCAATTTTCAAGATAGAGCCCTGGGGTCATGGTTATTTTAATCATTGACAATGCAGACACCTTTTTTTGGAAAAAATCCCTACATTATGGCCAAAAATACAATCAGGGCCCAATTATTACTGTTTTTGCTCAATAGCTTTCCCAATTGTCAAGATAGAGCAATGCGGTTCAGTTTATTTTCATCCCTGACCAAGCAGACGCCTTTCACAACTTTTCTTTTTGGGGAAAATCCCTACATTATGGCCAAAAATGCAATCAGGGCCCAATTATTACTGTTTTTGCTCAATAGCTTTCCCAATTGTCAAGATAGAGCAATGCGGTTCAGTTTATTTTCATCCCTGACTAAGCAGACGCCTTTCACAACTTTTCTTTTTGGGGAAAATCCCTACATTATGGCAAAAAGTGCAATCAGGGCCCAATTATTACTGTTTTTGCTCAATAGCTTTCCCAATTTTCAAGACAGAATAATGGGGTCATTTTTACATACATGTACATTATGTACATATACAGTACATTATGGCCAAAAGTGTGATCAGGGCGATCGTAGTTTTGCTGGGCTGGGGTGAGTCGGCGGGAGAAGAAGGCGCATGGACGCGTCTTCTGTTCCAGGGCGGAGCGTTGTGACAGGACGGCCCCAACGCCAGTGTCGGAGGCGTCCACCTCGATGACAAACTGGCGGCTGGCATCTGGGAGACAGAGGATGGGGACCGTGGAGAAACTGGCTTTCAGGGTAGCAAAGGCATGGTTAGCTTCTGGGGACCACATGAAAGGAACGGAGGTGGAAGTGAGGTTAGTGAGAGGGGCCGCGATTTGGCTATAGCCGCGGATAAACCACCTATAAAAATGAGCAAAACCCAGAAACTGGAGTAGATGCTTGCGGGAGGCCGGTTCAGGCCACTCAGCGACAGCTTGGATCTTGGCGGGGTCAGCCCGGATCATCTCCTTTTCAATAATGAACCCCAGGAAAGGAACTGAGGACACGTGAAAGCTGCACTTCTCTGCCTTGACAAACAGCTTGTTCTCCAGCAGCCTGGAGAACCTGTCAGACATGCTTGACATGATCTTGGGGGGTTTTAGAGAATATAAGTATGTCATCAATGTAAACGAATACTGACCGACCGAGGAGGTCAGGTAGGACGTCGTACCACCAGGTACTCAAAGTGTCCGAGGGGGGTATTGAACGCCGTCTTCCATTCATCTCCCTCCCAGATGCGAACAAGGTGGTAGGCGTTGTGGAGATCCAGCTTAGTGAAGATGGTAGCATCATACAGGGGCTCAAAAGCAGAGTTGATTAATGGCAGGGGATATTTGTTGCGTACAGTAATGGCATTGAGACCACGGTAATCAATACACGGGCGGAGTGAGCCATCTTTCTTTGCCACCAAGAAAAACCCCCGCTCCCACTGGTGACAAAGAGGGTCGAATAATACCTGATGCCAGGGGATCGTGAATGTAGGCTTCCATTGAGGCTTTCTCCGGACCGGACAGGCTGTAGAGGCGACTTGGCGGGAGTGTAGCACCAGCCAGTAGGTCAATACAGCAAAAAACTTGAGACAGGTCATGATATTGCTGAGGTACACAAGACAAGTCTGGCTCTGGAGCTGTAGTGGGAGCCCTGGCGGCCCCGGATGGAGATGTGTTCGCCAGTTGATGTGTGGATTGTGTATGCGAAACCAGGGCTGGCAGAGAACCAGCGGAGACTGGGTAGAGTGGATAATATAGAGCCGAATAGTCTCATGGTGGTTTCCCGACAATACGAGTTGGAGTGGAATGGTGGAGTGAGTAACCCAGGCCAGGACATTTCCATCCAGGGCAAAGGCGTTGAGTGGAGCAGACAGCGGCTCGATAGGAATTCCTGATCTGTTGACTAGACTTGAATCAATAAAGTTGGCGTCGGCTCCCGAGTCGACCAGGGCTGACGGATAAACCACCAATGAGGTTGGGCTGACAATGAGGTCGATTGGGTCCCCCACAAGAGGGCAGCCTTCAATTGAACGCGAGACTGAGCAGAGTGAAAAGTGGAGATAGGGCTCGCCAGTACGCCCAGTCTTACTGGTGTGCCACCCCTTTTAGGTGGCTAGGACAAGAGGCCACGTGATGGTCAGGACGACCACAGTAGTAATAGGAACCAGAGGTGACTAATGGTTGTTCTGCCCAACTGCACTGGCTCCTCCTCCGGTGGGTCCAGCACCGAAGGAGAACGGTTACATGGAGATGACAGAACTCGTGAACGTGGTGGAACGACGTCGCCCTCCAAGGGGCCTTCTTCTCCCGGGCACGGGCCCAAAGCCAATTGTCAAGGGAGATGGCGAGTGTGATTAGACTGTTCAGAGAACTAGACTCTTCGCAGGTCGCCAGCTTGTCTTTCAGTTCGTCACTAAGGGCTTGGAGGAAGGCCCCTTGGAAGGCGGCGTCGTTCCACCCTGATTCGGCTGCCAAAGTGCGGAATTGGACTGCCATCTCAGCCACACTGCGGTTGCCCTGGTGCGGCTGGAGTAGGCGTTGGGTAGCATTGCGCCCACAGACTGGATGGTCTAACACCCGCCGCATCTCTGCAGAGAAGGAGGCGAAGTGGAAACAGGCGGGTAACTGGCTGTCCCACATAGCTGTCGCCCACTCACGTGCGCTTCCCCCCAGGTAGGCCATCACAAAGGCGACTTTACTTGCATCCGAGGAATAGGAAGAAGGTTGTAGGTGGAACACTATGTCGCATTGAAGTAGGGAACTTCGGCACTTCCCCAAGTCCCCCAGGTAGCGCTCTGGATGCGGCACGTGTGGTTCTCTGCCAGGGAGGAGTGGCGGCGCTGTGGGCTGTGGCTCCGGGGTAGGCAGTGCAGGACTGGCGTGGGCCCTCGGGAGGGGCAGATGAACTGCCAGCTGGCCAATCATAGTCCCCATCTGACTCACTTGGTCCAAGATGTTCTTCAGAGTCTCCTGGATGTCTTCCAGGCGGTGGCTATGTTCATCGATAACTGCGCCCTGACAGGCAAGGGCGTGGTGTAACTGCTCTGAGCCGGCTGAGTCCATAATTTGGCCAGTTCATTCTGTTATGGATCCGTAGAGGGACTGGACTCAAATGCACGACTCAGAGACAGAATACAAATATGCTCACTGGGAGCCTTTATTATTTCGTCCAAAAACTCCAGAAGTATAGGGAGACAAAGGAAGGGACTGGATCCTGGGATGGCATTAACAGGGGCAGAGCGGGAGAGGGGAGCAGGCAAGGGGCTGGAAGGTGGCTGAATCCTGGGTAGGCGTAGCAGGGGAAGAGCGGGATGCGGGAGACAGGGATGCCTGGCATAGAGCTAGCAGGCTGGCGGGCAAGCAGACAACAAACAAGGCGTTAGTTTCAGCAAAGTAGCACAAAACTGTAGCTTTAGAGGTTAGGCGAAGCAAAACTATGAAGCGCTAGAACGCAAGACAAGCAAGACTAAGATTGTGGCTTTAGTTATACAAAACAAGACTAAGACTGTAGTTACTAGACCAGACAAGACTAGAGTTTTAACCACAACAAGACTCAACGAACTGGCACAGGACAACGAAGACCGGGAGAATATATAGGAGAGTTAATGAGCTAATGAATGCATGCAGCGTGAGAATGTATGCAAGAGTGATTAACGGCGAAGAGAGCGTGAGGAATGCAAGCGGGGAAAGGAATGTGATAGGCGGAGGAAATGGTTAGAATTAGTTACAACAAAGAAGGGAAACCACGGCCAGCCTGCACCACGAGGAAGACAAACAGGGAAATGTAAAAACAAGACAAGAGACGTGAGGGAAAGGGTAAAACACAGAGCACAAATGGGGACAGGGACTGAGAGGAACGGAGAGTGTAACAGTCAGAGGCCAATTATCACTGTTTTTTCTCAATAGCTTTCCAAGATTAGTAGTAGTGATATTTCTGCATGGCAAATAATTTACTTGTAGATGTAGTAGTGTAATAGAAAAACAACAGACCCAACTGTCATGACATGCACACTGCTTGTTCTGAGTAATTGACTCATTCATTGAAAGGGGCGTGTTCAAAATAATAGCAGTGTGGAGTTTAATTAGAGAATTCATTCATTCTGTGAAAAAAAACAGGTCAAACAGGTAACTTGAAGGGTTTCTTCTCCTGACTTATTTTTCCATAGGGGAGTTCAATAGGAAAATTTGTCAGGAGAAACAACCCTTCAAGTGATCCATCCATATCTACTGCATATCTGGCAGCAGAGTGATGGTTTGAGGCTCGTTTGATACCTCAGACCCTTGTTGACTTACAGCCATTTAGCCAACCATGGGTTCCATACTATACCCGTGTAATTTACAGCTTAATCTAGTCCCATCCCCCAATTCCCATAGAGATCCATTCAAATGCAGAGAGGTTATAGTATTGCTTCTAAGAGTACCTGGAAATAAGATATCAGGAGTCCTTTGATATTCTTTTATACAGAATCATGATGGCATCACCTGTTTACCTGTGGAATACCTGTTTGACCTCTCTCTAATTAAACTCCACACTGCTATTATTTTGAACATGCCCCTTTCAATGAATGAGTCAATTACTCAGAACAAGCAGCGTGCATGTCATGACAGTTGGGTCTGTTGTTTTTCTATTACACTACTACATCTACAAGTAAATTATTTGCCATGCAGAAATATCACTACTACTAATAACAGTGGTTCATCAGGTTACTGATGTTGTACAGCTAGTTTTTTTAACACCACTGTATATGTGTGTCTACATAGGCGTGTGCACAACACACGTACACCCTCCTGTCTGTTCCACAAAGGGACGCACACAAGCATGACTAAAAATATCAAGATTACAATGTGAAATAATATTATTGTGTAGCACATACCTGTCCGGGGAATGCCGCATTAAATTGCTTTCAGCCAACTCCATCAACATCCAGGCGATGTGCGATGGCATGTGTAAGGTTATAGACTATTCGCAATTATCCTGGATCAAGCTATGATTTAGCCTATATTTGCAAATAATTCCTGTAATCTTCTGTGGGGTCAATCTTCTGTTACGGGACAATGGCTATCCATTAACACCTATATCAAGCCTAATGCACAAATTGTCATTTACACCTAATGCGTGAATTGTCATTAAATGGAAAACTCGTGCACTGCAATAGACGGACATTTGAGTTCTGAAAATGCACTTCAGATGTCATTACAATACAGCTATGTTCATTTAGTCCTACAGCCTGTAAGTAAATAGAATGGTTTTGACTGAAAAAAGTTCAAAACCTTGTCCAGTGAATATTGCATTTATTGTTTTTCAAATAGCCTAGGCTACAGTGGATTCGCTGTGCATGTGGTTTTTTCAATAGCCTATGGTTAAAAACTGAGATAAATGTCACCATGTTAACTGAATTGTAACCTTAGCTATTCTTCGTCCTTCATATTATTTTTAAATTACAGTGGTTTCCATACTCTCAGTTTATTAAAACCCAGCTGATTTCACCTGTTATTCCATAACTGAACAAAACGATTTTAATGAGAACTATTTTTATTTCTAATTAGAAACGAAAACAAATTTATAGCACGTTACACAATTAATTTTAATGCCATTCTCTGCAGGAGCAGGTCCGTTTCCCCTGCTATAAATTGCACTTTTCACGGTCTTCCTGGGAAAGTGGATTGTTTTAAAGCATTACGCTCCCAGTAAAACAGGTTGGTCACATTTCCATAAGCAGGACATTATAAAACATGGGAAAATATGCATGAACCTATGGGTTGCCAACCTGACTGTTAAGGTTCCGCATTGGGACTGGACTCAAATGCACGACTCAGAGTCAGAAATACAATAAGCTCACTTGGAGCGTTTATTACTTTGCCAAAAACTCTGGAAGTATAGAGAGAGAAGGGAGGGGGCTGAATCCTGGGTTGGGCGAGAACGAAGGGCAGAGCGGGAGTGGGGAGCAGGCAAGGGGCTGGACAGTGGCTGAATCCTGGGTTGCTCCACGCTACGCCTCCCTGTCTCCCGCTACGCCAACCCAGGATTCAGCCACTGTCCAGCCCCTTGGCACGATGGAGAACTCCCACCAGACAAAGAACAACGGGAGAATATATAGTGAAGTAAATGAGCTAATGAGTGACTGCAGCGTGAGAATGTATGTGAGAGTGATAGAGTGGAGACAAAGGTGTGAGGAATGCAAACGGGGAAAGGAATGTGATAGGTAGAACAATAGCTGTGAGGACCGGGACAGGGACCCAAACGCAGACCAGGATGTATCAGAAAGGGAACGTTTATTTCCAGTCCAAGGTCAATAGCCAGTAGATCCAAGTATGAGACAGTACAAAATCGAATGCCAAAAGAATAATCAAAAAACAGTCCAGAGATCAAAAAACCAGGAGAACACAGGCAGAGGTACAGGAGGGCAAGGCAGAGGCGTTGTCAAAAAACAAACAAAGATCAAAACCAAATAAACTAAATAAACAAACCAAAAGGGAAAAGGCAAACTCGAAGTCGTACGGAAGGGTGTCTCGGAAATCACTAACAAATCACTGGCTTAGAAAGGCATAGGCACAGGAAAAGTATATCAACGTTCTGACAGTGAATGAATACAAACTGGAGTCTTAAATACACTAGGGAAGATCACACAAAAGGAATCAGGTGTGCAGAGGAGGGAAAAGGGGCGAGGACACAGGTGAAAACAATGAGGGTTAACTAGAACTAATTATACAATAACAAGGGGAGACGTAAGACACGGACTGGATGTCACGTAAACACAATGATAACAAACGACCCGGAGTTAACAGGTAAACACGTGCACAGCTCGTAGGGGAGGAACACGGAAGTGGACACACGTGCAGAGAATGCGAAATCACTGATAGATACAGGGATAGAATAACGAGAGGGAGAATGACAGCTGCAGGTAGAAACTCAAGATAAATTAGTAATTAGTAATGTTAGTAGAAAATTCTAAATCCCTAATGTTAGTATGTTAGTTGTTTAGCATTATGTACACGTTCATTTGTTAGTAGGTTAGTATTAAATCTAATCTAACAGTTAGTACGATTTATACGTTAGTATAATATATAAATATTATGAATGAATGAATGAATGAATGAAATGTATTTATTTGGTACATTTACAATAGACAAAACACAATAACAAGTTATTATTTTAAATGCTGTGTTATATACCAAAAGGGTGTAGGCTGAAGCTAAAGCTTATTTACACCTACCCCTCTTACCTCATGAAAACATAAAATTCACAAAAACAAGAAACAAACACTTATGAATTATTAATATTATCATTAATGTTATTACTAGACAAGACATTAACATACTTACATTATTTTTCAATGGTGTATTGCATGAGTAAATTTTTCTTATAAATTGTTTTGAACCTGATCAGTGAGCTACAGGTTCTAAAATTTTCAGTACATTCAGTTAATGAAGTCAGAAGGAAGAAAACGAGATACGAAATACAGAGGAAACCCGAATGTACCAAAATCACCAGAATAGTGCAATGACAAAGACAGGGAGTGGAATCTCGGGGAACACAGAATAAAGACAGACAAATGCAGAATCATAACAATAGCGAGGGTGAAATAGGCGAAACAAGCAGGGAAACCACGCCCAGCCTGCACAACAAGGAAGACAGACAGGGAAACGTAAAAACAAGACAATAAACGTGAGGAAAAGGGGAAAACATGGAGCACAAACAGGGTTGGGGACTGAGAGGGCTGGAGCCTATCCCAGAATACATTGGGAGAGAGGCAGGAATACACCCTGGAGAGGAATTCATCACAGGGCACATACACACCATTCACTCGCACACTCATACCTATGGGCAAGTTAGAGTCTCCAACTCACCTAACCTGCATGTTTTTGGACTGTGGGAGGAAACTATTATTATTATTGTTTTTATATTGATGATGATGATGATGATGCTTTGTGAAAATCTGAGCTTGCTTAATAGGCATATCAATCTCACATCATTTGAAATTAAAGCCATGGGTTGGTCTCAATGGCTATCAGTATTTTGCATTCAGCACCGCTGTCATGGACAGCACTGTCCAGAGTGGGGCACCACAAAATACTGTAACTGTGCAAAAGGTGAAGTCGTCCTCCATGCCCCATTCCCCTAAAAGACACATATTTACAGCATCACCTCCCAGAAAATGGTTCCAAAGTGCCTGCTTTACTATAGCCTACTCATCCAAACAGTAGGCGAGTAAATGAACTGCACTCAGGACAAATTTGTCATCAAGGCTATCTGCCTTTCCCAAAAAGAGAGGTTGTGAAAGGTAACTGCATAGTCCAGGATGAAAAGAAACTTGATCCCAGGGCTCTACTTTCGAAAATTGACAGTTACGGAACGAAAACATACAAATTGGGCCCAGATTGCATATTTGGCCATAATGTAAAGATGTTTTTCCCAAAAAGAAAGGTTGTGAAAGGTGTGTGTTTGTTCAAGGATGAAAACACAATTGACCCCATTGCACTATTTAGAAAATTGGGAAAGCTATTGAGCAAAAACAGTAATAATTGGGCCCTGATTGTACAGGGATGCAGCTTGTTGTCCTGGGCTGAGCGCTGCGATCGAACGCCCCCAACGTCAGTGTCAGAAGCATCCACCTCGACGACAAACTGACGATTGGGGTCCAGGTGACAGAGGATGGGGGCTGTGGAGAATTTGGTTTTGAGTGTAGTGAAGGCCTGGTTAGCCTCGGGATTCCAACGGAAGGGAACGGAAGTGGAGGTTAGGTTAGTGAGGGGTGTGGAAATTGAGCTGTAATTCCGGATAAACCGGCGGTAAAAATTGGCAAAGCCCAGGAACTGCTGCAGGTGCTTACGTGTGGCCGGTTGAGGCCAGTCAGCAACGGCTTGGATCTTCGCGGGGTCAGCCCGGATCCTCCCCGCCTCCACAATGAAACCCAGGAACGGAACGGACGAGGCATGAAAACTGCACTTTTCAGCCTTGACGAACAGTTTGTTCTCCAGCAGCCTCTGGAGAACCAGGCGGACATGAATAACATGCTCCTGGGGATTTTTAGAGAATATTAGAATGTCATCTATATATACAAAAACTGACTGACCCAGGAGATCCCGTAGAACATCATTAACCAGGGACTGGAACGCCGCTGGAGCGTTAGTTAAACCGAACGGGACCACCAGGTACTCGAAGTGTCCGAGGGGGGTGTTAAACGCCGTCTTCCACTCATCTCCCTCCCGGATACGGACGAGGTGGTAGGTGTTGCGAAGGTCCAGTTTCGTGAAGATGGTGGAATCATGCAGGGGTTCAAAGGCAGAATTGATTAGGGGCAGAGGATATTTGTTACGTACAGTTATGTCATTCAGACCCCGGTAATCGATGCACGGCCGAAGCGAACCGTCTTTCTTTGCCACAAAGAAAAACCCCGCTCCTACCAGTGATGATGAGGGTCGAATAATACCTGACGCCAGGGAATCATGGATGTAGGCTTCCATAGAAGCCTTTTCGGGACCAGACAGGCTGTAGAGGCGACCCGATGGCAGTTTCGCACCGGCCAGTAAATCAATACAGCAGTCGTAGGGTCTATGGGGAAGCAAAGACACAGCACAGGATTTACAGAACACTTGCGATAAATCGTGATACTGCTGAGGTACACAAGATAAGTCAGGTTTAGGAGCAATACTGGAAGCCCTGGCAGCCCCAGATGGAGGTAGGGCAGAGCGCAGGCAATTTGCAAGGCAGTGAGAGCTCCAATCCTGAACTTGAACTGTACGCCAGTTAATGTGTGGATTATGAGTGCGAAGCCAGGTTTGGCCGAGCACCAGCGGAGAGTGAACAGAGTGGATGATGTAGAATTGAATAGTCTCTCGGTGGTTTTCTGACAACACGAGTTGGAAAGGAATAGTAGAGTGAGTAACTCGACCCAGAACTCTTCAATCCAAGGCGAGAGCGGTGATAGGGTTAGTCAGCGGCTCAACCGGAATTCCTGCTTTCTTGACAAAACTTGAATCAATGAAGTTGGCGTCGGCTCCTGAGTCGACCAAGGCTAACAATGACGAGGCTTGGGTGTTCCACAAAAAGGTTGCTTTCAGCCGGTTCTGAGCGGAGTGAGTGGGGAAGATAGGCCCAGTCTTACCGGCGAGCCGCCCCTTTTGGGTGAATCGGACAAGTGGCTAAGTGATGGTCAGGACCGCCACAGTACAAACAGGAATTGGTGTGAATTCTCCGGCGCCGTTCCTCCGCATCCACGAAAACTTTTCCCAACTGCATGGGTTCTTCCTCAGATAGGTCCAGCGTGGAAGAGGACTGGTTCCCTGGAGGCGGCGATACTTGAGAACATGAAGGGTAGTGTGAAGTATTCAGTCGGCCCTTCCTCTTTTCCCGAGCACGGGCCCGGAGACAGTTGTCAATGGAGATGGCAAGGATGATGAGACTATTTAGTGAACTGGACTCTTCGCGGGTCACCAGCTCATCCTTCAGTTCCTCACTCAAGGCTTGAATGAAGGATCCTTGGAGGGTGGTGTTGTTCCGCTGCCAAGGTACGGAATTGGACCGCCATTTCCGCCACACTGCGGTTGCCCTGGCGCATCTGGAGTAAGCGCTGGGTAGCGTCCCGCCCACAGACCGGATGGTCGAACACCCAACGCATCTCAGCAGTGAAGGAGGCGAAATGGAAACAGGCGAGTAACTGGCTGTCCCACAGAGTTGTAGCCCACTCCTGTGCACTCCCTCCCAAACAGGCCATCACAAAGGCGATCTTGCTTGCATCTGAGGCATAGGAGGCAGGTTGCAGGCGTAACACTATGTCACACTGGAGGAGGAAGCTACGGCACTTTCCCAGGTCCCCCATGTAGTGCTCAGGGTGTGGCACACATGGTTCTCTGCCAGAGAGAGGTGGTGACGCTGCGGGCTGCGGCTCCGGGGTTAGTGGTGCAGCACTGGCAAGAACCCTCGGGAGAGGTAGATGAACCGCCAGCTGGCTAATCATCAAACCCATCTGACTCATTTGGTCCGTGAGATTCTTCAGCGTCTCCTGGACGTCTTCCAGGCGGTGGCCCTGTTGATTGATGACAGCGTTCTGGCAGGCGAGAGCGTGATGGATCTGTTCCGAGTTGGCTGAATCCATTGTAAAGGCCAGTTTGTTCTGTTATGACTCCGAGCAGGGACTGGACTCAAACGCAGAACTCACACACAAGGAATTCCAATAATTCAATAATTTATTCCTTCGACAAGTACTCCTGAAGCATAGGGAGAAATGGACAGACAGGAACAGGAAACAGGAACCAGAGGGAGAACGGGAGCGGGAGAGGCCAGGGACTGGATAGTGGCAGGAATCCGGGCAGGTGCAGCAGAGGAGGAGCAGGGAGCGGGAGACAGGGCAGCATGGAGTGGGCAGGAACAGCTGCAGACTGGTAGATTTGGAAAGCAGACAGGATGGGCATGAACAGCTGCAGACTGGTAGACGTGGAAAGCAGACAAGAGTTAATTGACAGCAAGGTTAACGCAGCATTTAGCAAGAGTTAAATAAAGCAAGGCAAGACAAAGCTAGATACTAGGCACTAGACGAGACAAGACAAGAGTATTACTACAACGAGACTTAACGAACTGGCACAGGACAAAGAACACCGGGAGAATAAATACAAGAGTTAATAGGTATCAATAATTTTCCCCAAAAAGAAAGGTTGTGAATAGTGTCTGCTTGGTCATGGATGAAAATAACCTTGACCCCACTGTTCTATCTTGAAAATTGGGAAAGCTATTGAACAAAAACTGTAATAATTGGGCACTGATTGCACTTTTGGCTATAGAGAAATCTTCCAAAAAAGAAAGGTTGTGAAATGTGTCTGCTTGGTCAAGGATGAAAATAAACTCAACCGCATTGCTCTATCTTGAAAATTTGGAAAGTTATTGTGCAAAAACAGTAATAATTGGGCCCTGATTGTAACGCGGCGTGACGTGTGAGGTAGGAGGAGCCAAACGCAGCAAGGGGATTCTTTAAGCCCTAAGGCCACTAAGGCGGGAAAGCCCGCAGATAAGGGAGGAGACAAGACAGGGAACACACGTACCAAAGCTACTAACCGGCTCACTGTCACACACCAATGAGTAGAAGCACAAACGCCAGGTTTTTCAGTAAGAAAACCAAACAAAGCGAATGAAACAAAGCACTAGACTCTCAAACTTCTACAAGCTAAGTGACTAGAGAACGAGCCGGAAATAAACGCCCTGTCTCGGTAACGAGACGCATAAGAACAGGCGAGCAGCACAATGGCACAAACACACACCAAACTTACCAAAGCTACTAACCGGCTCACTGTCACACGCCAAAGAGTAGAAGCACAAACACCAGGTTTTTCAGTAAGAAAACCAAACAAAGCGAATGGAACAAAGCAGTAGGCTCTCAAACTTCTATGAGCTAAGTGACTAGAGAACGAGCCGGAAATAACAAACGCCCTGTCTCGGTAACGAGACGCATAAGAACAGGCGAGCAGCACAATGGCACAAACACACACCAAACTTACCAAAGCTACTAACCGGCTCACTGTCACACACCAAAGAGTAGAAGCACAAACGCCAGGTTTTTCAGTAAGAAAACCAAACAAAGCGAATGGAACAAAGCACTAGGCTCTCAAACTTCTACGAGCTAAGTGACTAGAGAACGAGCCGGAAATAAACGCCCTGTCTCGGTCACGAGACACATAAGAACGGGCGAGTAGCGCAATGGCACAAATAAAACACAGTCAACAAACACTGCAAAATAATACGTTAGTATTTGAGGAGGCGAAAAGAAACTGAGATCTAACGTTCCAAGGCTATTCTCAGACTCGCAGTCACACACAAACATGTCCACAACATCGCCCAATCTTCTATAGGAAGACATGTACCGAAAGACGAAACAGAACTACAGTTTTGAACAAAATCGTCAAAAGCTCCATGTACGGAGACAGGTACCGAAAGGAACGAACAGGACAGGCTGCACCGGACATTTACCGGCTAAAAGACCAAAGCAAGTTTAGTAGAAAATAAACGCTCTGCCTCTCCATTATGAGGAATATAACGAGGCGAACAGGAACAGAGATTTAACGTTCCATGGCTAGTTTCATAGGCTCGCAGTCAAATGCAGAAAACATAAAGGGGTAAACGCCCGATCTCCCAGGAGAAAGAAACATTTTACAGGCGAGCCGACGGAGCACCGTCGTCCCATAACTTTATTATCAAACATGACTAACGCAAGCTTAATTGAAAACACACGCCCTAGCCTCTCAGTAAAGGAATATGTAACGAGGCGAAGTGGAACAGAAAACTAACGTTCCATACAAATACACACAAACAAAGACTCCTCTAGCTTTCACAGAAGACAGCAGACAGAGAGAGGAGAAAGAGACAGAAAAAGGGCAAACGATCTAGGCAACAGACAAACAAAGGTAAGACCAGAAAGCGGAGACAGAAACAAGCACACAAAAAAGGAATTCATCCTGAAAGCTCAAAGCACAAAGGCACGTCCCGCAAAACTCCAATATAGCACAACAGAGCAAAACGGTCTCCTTAACTCTAGACCTATCATACTGGCTAAAACTTTAAAAGGGAAAATAAACCGCACACAAAACAGCACAAATAATGCCAAAAATACACCACAGTACAAACAACAATCAACAATCAATATCGAAGCCCAGAACGAAGGGAACATGGGCTTAAATAGCTCACCGGAATTACACTCACAGCTGTGAACGCTGATGAAAACTTCTTCCGCGAAAGACGAAATGGAGCCAAAACTCCACTAACGGAGCAGCGCCCACGTGTGGTGACCGAGGAACACGACCGTGAGGGAGAAAGGGTCATAAACCATGACACTGATTGCACTTTTTGCCATAATGTAGGGATTTTCCCCAAAAAGAAAAGTTGTGAAAGGTGTCTGCTTGGTCATGGATGAAAATAAACTGAACCGCATTGCTCTATCTTGAAAACAGAAAGCTATTGAGCAAAAACAGTAATAATTGGGCCCTGATTGCACTTTTGGTCATAATGTGGGGATTTTCCCCAAAAAGAAACATTGTGAAAGGTGTCTGCTTGGTCACGGATGAAAATAAATTTGACCCAATCGCTCTATCTTGAAAATGTGGAAAGCTATTGAGCAAAAACAGTAATAATTGGGCCCGGATTGCATTTTTGGCCATAATGTATGGATTCTTTCCCTAAATGAAAGGTTGTGAAATGTGTCTGCTTGCTCTGGGATGAAAATAAACTTGACCCCAGGGCTCTATCTTTAAAATTTGGAAAGTTATTGAGCAAAAACAGTAATAATTGGGCCCAGATTGCATTTCAATGTAAATAAAATGATTTATATATTTTTTGTACTTCGCTATTGATATAAGTCATTGATTTATGTTTCTTTCTACGTAACTGTTAATATGAGTCATGGGAAATATGATTCTTGTGATATATAGAAATATGCAACAATTTCAAATTGTGTACTTGTGCAACGGTCCCTAAATTACTATCCGCCTCCGTAAGCATTTCTAAATATTCAACGGGCTCTATCTTGGCGATCTTAGCGCTTCACACTCTGCAAAAACCAGTGATGTGCGTCTCATTCTGGCGGAGTGCTAGAACAAAGTTATTTTTGACCGCTTTAAGTAAAATATCGAAACCGGAAGTGTTTTTCAGTTGTATCAGTGTATTTATGTTTTCAATTTTCCAAACATGCATAATTTTCTTCACACAACTATTGACTAAAGGACAGCATAGGTTTTGAGTGTCATGCTTGCGAGGCTTAGGTGCTAGCTAAGTTGAATGCAACCAAGAGACGAGCAGGATGAAAAAAACACTTTGTTTCTTTTGCCCCGCAGCAGCTTACAATGTATCCTTTTGGTGTAATTTGTAGAGCAGTCTCCGTCAGTAGCATACTGAAAGCAGCTGACATTTTTTGGACTAAGTCCTAAAGTACCCTGACGTCAAAAAGCACACCCAATGGTTTTTAATATTTTCTCCATTCATTTTTGCCATAGGCTTATCATAATTAGATATCAACAAGTATCATAAATAATAGAGAGACACCTCCCTAACAAAATACCAGGGTCAGTATTTGGAACACAGTTCTTATTTTAAGTGATTTAGCCTAAATAATGTCCCAATATAAGCCTATTTCAACCAGTTATTGATTTGAACCCACAATTAAAAAGTAATTCATGGCAGTGTTTAACAATTCATTAAAATAAGCAATACAGTACTGTGGTAGGGGGGCGTGGTTTTAGGCGCTGCCGGCAAGAGAGAGAGTGAACTTATGTGGTTTGTGGAGCCGACACAGCTCTCGGGAATCACGCAATTGGTAACTATTGATTGTATCAATTAACCAATTGCCTTGATTGTTCGACAGTGAGCCTGAGTGCATAAAAGCCGGCCGGAACCTCTGCGGAGAGGAGGGCGGAAAACCAGGTGTCTAAATGTGTACTGTGTACGGAGAGAAACAAATAAAAACGTGTTCTCTCACTACAAAACGTTTGTTTACTGTCTCTGCACGAGAGCGGTGGTGCTCACTTCGCCACATTGGTGGCCCGTACGGGGGGGGAGAGAAGAAGCGTGCAGAAGACAAGAAAACGAAGAATAAAGAAGCCATGGATAACAGCCAGGAGCAGCCGGAGCAGCCGATCTCCATAACAGCGCTGGGGAAATTGCTGGAGGGGCTAGCTGCCATGCAGGTGCAACAGTCAGCTGCTCATGCCGAGCAGATGCAAGCCCTGCGTGAGCAGTCTAGCCTCCAGACACAGGCACTGTTACAGCTGGCTGCTGCCGGGGGTTCCAGGGGAAGGCAAAGCGTCTCGTCCCCGAAATTCCACCTCCCGAAAATGACAGCGGACGATGACGCTCAAGCCTTCCTCGAGGCGTTTGAGGTGGCAGCGGAGACGTGCCGGTGGCCACTGGAAGAGTGGTTGGTACGTCTCCTGCCCCTCTTATCAGGGGAGGCGCAACAGGTGGCGCATAGCCTGCCGGCAGCCGCTAGGGCGGACTTTAGGAATGTGAAGAAGGCGGTCCTCGACCGAATGGGATTCAGCCCGGAGGACCACCGACGTCGCTTCCGGGAGACCACCCTGACGGGAGAGGACTGGCCGTTCCCATACGCCCAGCGGCTGACGGACATGGCGAGGCGCTGGCTACAGCTGGACATTCGATCCGCAGCTGGAGTCGTGGAGCAGGTGGTCCTCGAGCGCTTCATCGCAGGGTTGCCGGCGGATACAGCCAGCTGGGTCCAGTGCCATCGGCCCACCAACCTGGACGTCGCCGTCACCCTGGCGGAGGACCACCTGGCACAACACCCCTTCACCCAGCAGCAGAAGCCGGAGCCAGCGCCTCGAAAAAAGTTCACCACCCGTGCTGTTCCCCTTCCCGTTTCCCGTCCCCAAAACCCCTCCTTCCCTCGTGTTAATCCCTTTGGTTTTTCTACTCCTTCTCCCCACTCAGGCTCAGTGGCGGTGCAGTCCGGCCCACAGGGAGCTCCTCAGACACCTGCACCGGGGTGTTGGCGGTACGGACAGCCGGGCCACCTGCGCCGCGATTGTCTGCTCATGGAGGTGGGGCAGGTGGTCCATGTCGTCGGCCCGCCCACCTCCGCTCCCAATCCAGACGGGGCGTACTGCATTCCGGTAAGGGTGCAAGGGAGTGAACACCGGGCCCTGTTGGACTCAGGGGCGATGCAGACCATGATCCAACAGAGCCTGGTTTGACCAGAGGCGTTGGTGGCGGCACGTTGGATATCTATTAGGTGTGTGCATGGGGATGTACACAAGTACCCTATAGTGCCAGTGGAAATTCATGTCAAAGAGAAAAAGCATATTCTAGAGGCTGCGGTTAGCTCCCGCCTCTCGCACCCTCTGATTTTGGGCACAGATTGGGCGGGGTTTAAACAGGTAGCTGAGAAGCGGATGGGGGTGCTATCACGACCGCTAGGGAAGTGTGACGTGTGTGCAGTTGACAGTGGTGACGCGGGGTCGCCCGACGCTGCCGGGGGGGGGGCGCGTCTCCGGAAGAGCCTCCGGTGGTGACTCCTCAGGTGCCGGTGTTCCACCCCGTGGAGGATTTCCCACTCGTGCAGTCTCGCGACGACACCCTACGCTTCGCCTTTGATCAGGTGGTATATGTGGATGGTCAGCTGGTGCGCCCTGACGCTGCACGCTCTCACCCATATTTTGTAATCATTAAGGACAGATTGTACAGAGTGAGTCGTGACACTCAGACAGGTGAGGAGATGACCCAGTTGTTGGTACCTAAAAGCCGCCGGGAAATGATTTTCCAGATGGCTCATTACAACCCCATGGCTGGCCATTTAGGTTATGAGAAAACACTAAACCGGATAATGGCCCGTTTCTATTGGCCGGGCATTTGGGCGGACGTACGTTGGTGGTGTGCGTCCTGCCCAGACTGTCAGCTAGTGAATTCCCAGGCCATCCCAAAAGCGCCGTTGCGCCCTCTACCATTAATTGAGGTCCCTTTTGATAGAGTGGGCATGGATCTCATCGGGCCATTTGACAAAAGCACGCAGGGATACCGATTTGTGTTAGTTCTGGTGGATTATGCAACCAGGTATCCCGAAGCAGTGCCGTTACGCAATATCTCGGCTAAGAGTGTTGCGCAGGAATTGTTTCAGATAATCTCCCGCGTCGGAATCCCGAAAGAGATTCTGACGGATCAAGGCACTTCGTTTATGTCACGCACATTACGCAAATTATATGAATTATTGGGGGTTCAGTCCATTAAAACCAGCGTATACCATCCGCAAACAGATGGGCTCATGGAGCGTTTTAATAGGACTTTGAAGTCTATGATTCGGAAGTTCGTACACGATGATAGCCAAAATTGGGATAAGTGGTTAGTTCCTCTCTTGTTTGCAGTGCGAGAGGTTCCCCAGGCCTCCACGGGATTTTCTCCCTTTGAATTGCTGTTCAGTAGGCAACCACGGGGTGTCTTGGATCTAGTTAAAGAAAGCTGGGAGGAGGGTCCAAGTCCCAGTAAAAACGAGATTCAGTACGTTATGGACCTGCGAGCAAAACTCCATACACTGGGTAGATTGTCACGGGAGAATTTGCTCGAGGCTCAGGAACGTCAGCAGAAGCACTACAAAAGAGGAACTAAGCTACGTCAATTTTCACCGGGAGATAAAGTCCTGGTATTACTCCCGACTTCCAGCACAAAATTACTCGCCAAGTGGCAAGGACCCTTCGTGGTTACACGACGAGTGGGGGAAGTCGATTATGTGGTGGTGCGATCTGATAGAGAGGGGGCGAAACAGATTTATCACCTCAATCTACTAAAAGCATGGAAAGAGGTGGTACCGGTCTCCCTGGTCACGGTAGATCAGGAGAGAGATGAGCTGGGGCCAGAGGTACCAAATTCTACCAATCAAACCTCACCCCTTTCAAATAGCCGAATCAGAGAGCGGATCTTGCCTTGTTGCAAAAGCAGTTTGCTGATGTGTTTTCCCCTCTACCAGGTCGCACTAACCTTATAAACCACCACATTGAGACAACCCCGGGCATAACGGTGCGATCACGGCCCTATAGACTGCCTGAGCATAAAAAGAAAGTAGTGCAGGCAGAAATAAAGGCAATGCTGGAATTGGGGGTAATTGAGGAGTCCAACAGTGCTTGGAATAGCCCCATCGTGCTAGTGGGTAAGCCTGATGGATCTATTCGGTTCTGTGTGGATTATCGGAAGGTGAATGAAGTGTCACGATTTGATGCCTATCCAATGCCTCGGGTCGACGAACTCTTGGATCGGCTGGGCACAGCTCTTTTTTTTTTGACACTGGATTTAATCAAGGGCTACTGGCAGATTCCCTTGTCTCCAGAGTCCAAGGAAAAAACGGCTTTCTCCGCTCCGGACGGGTTGTACCAATTTCATTTGGGTTATTCGGGGCCCCTGCCACATTTCAACGTCTGATGGACAGGGTGCTGCGTCCGCATGCTGCTTTCGCTGCATGACATTATCATCCACAGCAACAGCTGGGCTCAGCATGTGCGGCATGTGGGGGCGGTGTTAGAGTCCCTGAGACAGGCGAGGCTCACGGCTAACCCAAAGAAGTGTGCAATTGGCCGAGCGGAGGTACGGTATTTGGGGTACCACTTGGGAAGTGGACAGGTGCGGCCTCTTGTGGACAAAACCGCAGCGATTGCGACCTGCCCCCGACCCAAGACAAAAAAAGAGGTGAGGAGGTTTTTGGGACTGGCTGGCTACTATAGAAGATTTATTCCTGCTTTCTCTGAGCTGACCAGTCCCCTAACCGACTTGACTCGGAAAGGTGCCTCAGATCCGGTCCAGTGGACGGAATTGTGCCGGCAGGCGTTTGAGCGGGTGAAGGAAGCTCTTTGTGGGAAACCACTCCTGTTCACGCCTAACTTCTCTCTCCCTTTTAATTTGCAGACAGACGCATCGGACAGAGGGCTGGGGGCCGTTTTGACGCAGCAGGTGGAGGGGGTCGACCGACCAGTGCTGTACATTAGCAGGAAGCTATCACAACGCAAAGCTAAGTACAGCACGGTCGAGAAAGAGTGTCTGGCCATTCGGTGGGCGGTCGGGTCCCTCCGTTATTACCTGCTGGGTCGCCCATTCACCCTCTGTTCGGACCATGCTCCCCTCCAATGGCTTCACCGCATGAAAGATACTAACGCCCGAATCACTCGTTGGTATCTGGCTTTGCAGCCTTTTAATTTCAAGGTGATTCATAGGCCGGGAGCGCAGATGGTGGTGGCGGACTTTCTCTCTCGCCCGGTGGGGGAGGAGGAGGGGGGGGGTCGGTCATCGGCCGGATGGCTTCCCGGCCTAAGTCGGGCGGTGGGGGTATGTGGTAGGGGGGCGTGGTTTTAGGCGCTGCCGGCAAGAGAGAGAGTGAACTTGTGTGGTTTGTGGAGCCGACACAGCTCTCGGGAATCACGCAATGGGTAACTATTGATTGTATCAATTAACCAATTGCCTTGATTGTTCGACAGTGAGCCTGAGTGCATAAAAGCCGGCCGGAACATCTGCGGAGAGGAGGGCGGAAGACCAGGTGTCTAAATGTGTACTGTGTACGGAGAGAAACAAATAAAAACGTGTTCTCTCACTACAAAACGTCTGTTTACTGTCTATGCACGAGAGCGGTGGTGCTCACTTTGCCACAAGTACATAGACACAATAGATATGATATATAATTACAATACATCGATGTCTACAGATATATAGACCGTTTAACGTTGTGAGGCAAAATGCTATTAATTATGCAACATTATGCTCTTGACGCATGGTTGATTTTCATTGATTTTAAACTTATAGTATTATTCATTGACTCGTCACTAACATGGCATTTTGGCTGACAGTACATTTGTTGAAAGGAATGAGCATAAAAAACAACAAAACATAGATAAGACCGCTAAAGCACACTTTTTTGTCAGGTGCTTCTTTCGTCCCGATTCAGTGTATCAGCCCAGTCAGCGCCCCTTCCCTCTTAATCGACCACTGTTTTTGGGCGCTAAGCACTGCGTAACGTGCAACTGGGCTGAACCTAGTCTCTTCATTAATTATAGGTGTGTCTTGGGCGTGACATGCAATAAACCAATCAAAATGTCATATCCAATTCACTTAAAAAGCCTGCTTTTCCACCTTGGCCGATTGCTTATATGATGGCGAAACAGACATGATTGTGCGTGTTTAGAGCGATCAAGGAATAGGCTATACGGATCACTAGTAGCATATGATCAACATTATTCGGACTAACCATTATGAGTTCCCGGTAATTCCTGACAGTGTTGTTTACAAAATATATGCAGTTAAATTTAGTTAAAAACACCTGCAACAGCTGAGAATAAGCTACCAATGGCTTCCGTCTCACCTTAGAAAACGCCAAATTAGCCTGCTTGTTTAACAAATTTTGTTTGATTATGCAATGAAGCAATGAACTCATATTCAAGCTTCATCCGAAGTTCATTAGGCTACCTGCATTCTAATTTTGATTAATAACATTATTTAGCCTTAATGATGACACTAAATACAATAAAGCTGTCAGGTTGGCAACCCATAGGTTCACGCATATTTTCCCTTGTTTTATAATGTCCTGCTTATGGAAATGTGACCAACCTGTTTTACTCGTAGCGTAGGCTAATGCTTTTAAACAATCCACTTTCCCAGGAAGACCATGAAAAGTGTGATTTACAGCAGGGGAAACAGACCTGCTGACGCATGAAGTTAAAGCGCACATGCAGAGAATGGCATTAAAATGAATTGTGAATTAATTGTGAAACGTGCTGCAAATTTTTTTCCATTTCTAATTAGACGATTACAGCGAATCCGCTGTAGCCTAGGCTATTTTAAAAACAATAAATGCAATATTCACTGGACAAGGTTTAGAACTTTTTTCAGTCAAAACCATTCTATTTACTTACAGGCTGTAGGCCTAGAGAGCTGTATTGTAATGACACCTGAAGCGGATTTTCAGAACACAAATGTCCGTCTATTGCAGTGTGCGAGTTTTCCATCATTGACAATTCACGCATTAGGCTTGATATGTTATCAGCAAATGGAAAGCCATTTTTAACGGATAGCCATTGTCCCGTAACAGAAGATTGTTCCCCCGGAAGATTACAGGAACTATTGGCAAATATAGGCTAAGTCATAGATTGAGCCAGGATAATTGCGAATAGTCTATACATGTATCCTTACACGTCTGGAAGTTGATGGAGTGGGCTGAAAGCAATTTAATGCGGCATTTCCTTTCGCTGAGGGACAGGTATCTGGTATTTGACCTATGGACCCTTTCATTATTATGCATTTTTTGTATAGCCTACACAATAATATTTCACATTGTAATCTTGATATTTTTAGACATGCTTGTGCGCGCCCCTGTGTGTAACAGAAAGGAAGGGTGTATGCGCGTGAACACGCCTATGTAGGCGCACTTATATGCGCCGTTAAAATGACATGTAAACAACTGCGACATGACTTTAGACCAGGGCATACACATACAGAATACACATATTGCCTGGAATCTAACAGATGTTTTTACAAATAAATTCTCAATGCTTAGATAATGTTCATAATTTCATTGTGACAGATATAGGACTTACTGCTCTGGTCTAATTGGAGTACATGTAAACGCTTCACACTTCAGCTGTACTTAGCTATTACACTATTTGACATGACTTGGTCATTAGTCATTGTATAGCAATTCATGTAAATGTAATGCCAATACATCATCTGCGCATTAATCAAACAGCTGTTTAGGGGGCTCCATGCACAAAGTGAGCTTGGAATGCTGTTAAAGTATTCCACATAAGCTTAACAGTTCCCCCTCTCTCATGGGATTAGCAAATACATATCCATCCATTGTCTTGTAATATGTCACATCCATTGTAGAACACGAGATGGATTATTGTGCTGTGTGCACTGAAGAACATTTCTACAGCAGTTTCATCACAAGCCATTGGGATAACAACCTTGAATGAGGTTATCCCTAACAGATAGATACAGATAAGAGATAGAGACATGTCTTGTATTTTTGTTTGAGGTTTTCCAACTTCTTCTTTACGAAGGCCACGGTGACCTTCCCCTCCAACCCCATCTCTTTCATGAACACCCTGTGAAGACATATTCACAATTTGCCAATAATCCCAGGAAGCATCAAGCACGAACATGCTATGAACTTCTACAGCAAATGACATACATAGTAGATGTACATGTACTGCAAATGTAGTGTGGAGACTAGCTTATCACTTTCAATGGTGCAGATGGTGGTTGAATTGGACAAAGTATTAACTTACTCAAACCCCTTCACTGCAGCATTTTGCTTTCCTGTGAAGAGGCCCATGTTTGTGCCTCTCCACAGGATCAGCGTCTCTGTTATTTCATCCGTCCCTGCAGCAGCAGCAGCAGCATCAGCAACAACAACAACAACAACAACACAACAACAATGTTACAAAGCCATCTAATAACACAGCATGTTAGCATGTAGCTGTTGGAGAACAACAGGACAAGAGAAAATGGAGATGCATATCAAAAGAAGACGCTGGGGATGGATAGGACACACTCTGCACAAACCGAACACCAACATCACCAAGCAAGCCTTGAGATGGAACCCGCAAGGGAAGCGCAAGAGAGGGTGGCCCAGGAATAGCTGGCGACGGACGGTTGAAGGAGAGATGAGAGAGACGGTTTTCAACTGGCAGCAGATGGAGAGACAAGCGCAAGATAGAGTAGGATGGAGTCTTGAAAGACCTATGCCCCACCCGGGGTGAAAGGGATTAAACAAAAAACAAAAGTTAGCATGTAGCAACACAATATCCTGCCCACACTGTACTGCACCACTGCACATCTTATCATGTGTTCTCAGCCTGTTGTGTTCATGTCCTGTCAAAGCAAGCTGATGTAGCTAAGATCAAGTAATATACTGATGTATTGTAGCTAGTAGCACTTCACTATAGCCTCCACACAGGCTGTAAAGTCACATAAAATGTAATCCTTATTAAACCAGCTATACTAGCTGATGTGTTGTGGCACATTGCATTACTCGCGTTAGGCTATTGTGAAGAAGTTATCCAGAACACAATGTTACATCCGATATGCTAAAGGTCTGTGACAATCCTATCAAAAACACATATTCCATGTAGAAACCTTACAACATGAAAATGTGGTACAGAACTATACATTTCAGACTAAAATTGAAGAGTTCCCTAACATACATGGGACTGCCTATATAAATACATTGACAGATTGTTTGTATACAAATACATAATATAGCCTAATACTAATCAACATTTTTGATTTTATAACACTTTGCAAATATTATCATATATGATTTTACAGACCTTTTGCATATGGGATGCAAGTGGAGATACCCAATAAACGTAGCTATATATAGCCTACATTAGCATCGCTACTAAACAAGATTATTTGGTGAACAGTGTAAGATCATTTTTAGCAATGGAACATAAACAGTAAAAAACCACATACATCTGAAAGCTGATCCAGCTCGAATTTGGCGCAGCCATGCCCACGTGTTTAATGTTTGTGTCTTTAGAAAAACGTCAACGGAGCTGCGCCACTTTATGAGACCAAGCTGCGTGTCATATTTCTGGGACAAAAAAGGTTGCTTACCTTTTGAAAAGTGTGCTCCCGAATGTACTCAGCGAAAGCCCGGAAGTAAGTGTGTCATCCGGGTGTTTGAAGTATACTGTAATTCGAAAAATTTTCGCGTACTCTACGACTTTCACGCCCTATCTACTCACTAAGGCTACTCAACAGTGTGGAAGAGTGCTGATTCGGACACGGCCCAGGTTTGTGGAGGTTTTAGCGCAAGCACTTTCTGCTGGCTCAAGGTAGCAATACGGCAAAAATTATCCTGGTCACTCCTCATCTTAAGACCAACACGCCCAGGGGTGCGTTTCCCGATAACGATCAATCTTAGGGTTAAGTGCGATTTCAACGAGCGATTATACTATGGATCTTTAATTTGTAACGCGTTTCCCAAAACAGTTCTTAAAGCGTGGACGCGCAGTCACCTCTTAAGTGCTACTTAACCAGAGGTGTAAAATCCGGATTCAGAAAGTAAAAAATCCTCCCCAGTATTTACTTCCAATCACCTGGATTTGCTAATTTGCACAATTCTTCAGCCAGGAGGTAGAACTAATTAGTGAAATCAGCTGGCTGAGTTCATGGGTGGAAGAAACACATAGCAGGGCCGTGTCTGAATCAGCACTCTTCCACACTGTTGAGTAGCCTTGGTGAGTAGATAGAGTACGCGAAAATTACGTGAAAATTTTTAAAATTGCAGTATACTTCAAACACCCGGATGACACACTTACTTCCGGGGTTTCGCTGAGTACATTCGGGAGCACACTTCAAGAAGTACACTAACATTTTGGTCACATAAATATGACGTAAAGCTTCATTTAAAAAAATGAGGCGCAGCATCGCTGACGTTTTCCTTCAAATACAACAAAAACAACACGTGACATGGCAGCGCAAGAGTGGGGCGAAGGATTGCCAGATCTTGTAAGACTCTCCAGCCAAATGACGACTCAAAACTAGCCCAAATTATAGGCTATTTTTAACCAAAACCAACTTATTTTAAATAAAAATCATCATGTTTTTACTTTTTAAACAGTGGCAACTGGTGCAGCATTACATTTTAATGCATGGCAACACTGGTGGGACGTCTTCTGACCTGCTTACGACACTTCCACAGTGCGGTTGGACAATAGTATGGCGGATATTTTTTGCGGACTGCTAAACAGTGCACATTAAACAACACACTTCTGCCAGTGCACTGTTCGCAGGAGACAGGGTGCAGTAGATAGGGCTCTGATTCGGACACAGCCCAGGACTTTTCCTTTCTCATCCCTGGATTTTACATCTCTGTACTTCTGTCTGTGGTGCTGCTGATACGCGAACGCCATTGTGATGCCCAATACATAGCCGCTTAGGCACGTCAAAGTTTCTTTTGAAATAAAATATTTTTCCCACTTATTTCACTTGTCTCAAACTTATTTATTTATAGGGCTATTTAAGGAATGGCTTTTATGGATAATTTCCAAATATATAAAAATAAGTAAATTAAAAATAAATAAACGTAAATATTGTTGCATCTAACATCACAATAAAAAAGAAAACAATCAGTGGTTATGGTAACCGTAAAATGAAATGAACACTAACACAAAAAATTTAATAAAGTATGTGATTTATGGGCTTCAAAAACGCACTTAACCGTCTACGACTGGTCTGGAGTAATCGTTAATCTAAAAGCGTTTCTAAGAGCGTCTTAAGTTAAGATGCTTTTGGGAAACGCACCCCAGTTCACTTGTAATCGACGCAAGAATACATGGTATTTAAACGACGTGAGCGCTAGGCGTTATAATGAGCCCAGCGCCAGGTGTAAGATAGCAAAGACACTTGTGTTTGGGTTAGCGCCGGGTGTAAGATAGGGCCCAACGTGTTTCTCACTGTAGTTTTTTGCTTTACACTTCGAACCGAAAGTTATTCTATAAAAATAACAGCTGTGAGATGTACAGTGGTGTTAAAAAAATAGCAGTACAACATCAGTAACCTGATGAACCACTGTTATTAGTAGTAGTGATATTTCTGCATGGCAAATAATTTACTTGTAGATGTAGTAGTGTAACAGAAAAACAACAGACCCAACTGTCATGACATGCACGCTGCTTGTTCTGAGTAATTGACTCATTCATTGAAAGGGGCGTGTTAAAAATAATAGCAGTGTGGAGTTTAATTAGAGAATTCATTCATTCTGTGAAAAAAACAGGTTAAACAGGTATTCCACAGGTAAACAGGTGATGCCATCATGATTCTGTATAAAAGGATATCAAAAGACTCCTGATATCTTATTTCCAGGTACTCTTAGAAGCAATACTATAACCTCTCTGCATTTGAATGGATCTCTATGGGAATTGGGGACTAGGACTAGATTAAGCTGTAAATTACACGGGAATAGTATGGAACCCATGGTTAGCTAAATGGCTGTAAGTCAACAAGGGTCTGAGGTATCAAATGAGCCTCAAACCATCACTCTGCTGCCAGATATGCAGTAGATATGGATGGATCACTTGAAGGGTTGTTTCTCCTGACAAATTTTCCTATTGAACTCTATGGAAAAATAAGTCAGGAGAAGAAACCCTTCAAGTTATCCATCCATATCTACTGTATTTCTGGCAGCAGAGTGATGGTCTGAGGCTTGTTTGATACCTCAGACCCTTGTTGACTTACAGCCATTTAGCCAACCATGTGTTCCATACTATTCCCGTGTAATTTACAGCTTAATCTAGTCCCACCCCCCAATTACCATAGCAATTCATTCAAATGCAGATAGGTTATAGTATTGCTTCTAAGAGTACCTGGAAATAAGATATCAGGAGTCTTTTGATATCCTTTTATACAGAATCATGATGGCATCACCTGTTTACCTGTGGAATACCTGTTTGACCTGTTTTTTTTTCACAGAATGAATGAATTCTCTAATTAAACTCCACACTGCTATTATTTTGAACACGCCCCAGCGTGCATGTCATGACAGTTGGGTCTGTTGTTTTTCTATTACACTACTACATCTACAAGTAAATTATTTGCCATGCAGAAATATCACTACTACTAATAACAGTGGTTCATCAGGTTACTGATGTTGTACTGATATTTTTTTGAACACCACTGTAAGTTTACTTCTTACCTGCCAGATATAATGAGTCTGGATAACATTGGTGGCGTAAATTAATATTTATTGAGATTTACCTTTGCCAAATGTCTGAATATCGAATATCAATCTAACATAACCTCGGTTAAACATTAACGTGTCATGGTTATTTGCAGCCTTTGCTTTTCTACGTTTTTGGTTACCTTTTTGGCGTGGTCAGGACGCTCTATCGGATTTTTTCCGTCTCCGTTCCGGTATTCGCATCTTGCCCGACAATTATTCCCTTCACCTGTTTTGCGTTTCCTGCCGGCTATAAATACCTCAGGACTTCCGCATTTCCGCACTTCGAGATTGTCTTTGCTATGTTGACAAATTAAGTTGGTAAGGTATAAGAATTTCGGTCGCTGCATTTCGGGTTTGTACGAATAGGAAACGCAGCAGGTCCGGTTATAAGATTTAGGATTAGATTGGTTTTCTCTTTCCTATCCAATCTATCTTCATCCTTTATTCTTTTCACCTGTTGCCAGTTGTGTTCAGCTCTTTTGCCACAAGAGCTTTGGCTAACAGGTCTTTTCTATTCTTTTCCTTCACTCGTTTTGTTTCATCACCTCTTGTTACGCCTAATTATTTAGTGCGTGAGGTTCTTTTGTTAGTTATTCTCGCTGTTTATCGAGATCGCCTCAGTTTTTGGAGGTTGCTTTGTTTTGCCTTGTGCTAGGGAAGTTTTGCTCCCGATCCTGTGTTATCTCAGTCCTGGTGCAGCTACTTCCGCGTTTTGTGGCGTATCTCTCTAGATACGCTTTTAGAAATCCTTATCGGTCGCGTTTGGTTCTCCGAACCTTACACTCCCCCTCACATAATGGTAATGTTAATGTTAACTGTTATGTTAAGGTGACACCTTGGGTCCTATCTTACACCTGGCGCTAAGCGGCGCTAACCCAAACACAAGTGTCTTTGCTATCTTACACCCGGCGCATGGTTCATTATAACGCCTTGCGTTCATGTCGTTTAAATACCCTTCAGCAGCGGCAGCGGCAGAGCAGCATATGCTATCTCCGGCATACGCTAAAGACTCCTTTGAGAGCAGTGGCAGCGGCAGAGCAGCATACGTTATCTCCGGATAGAATCTCTGGGTGGAATACTTTTCAGAGATTTTTCGGCTTCGACCCCGGCCTGGATTGATTCTGATTGCTGGTAAACGGACTCCTATCTCGGCCGACCTGGCCAAGAGGGTGGCTGGCTAGCTAACTGGTTACTCAGCTGGCTAAACCAAAAACAACATCGTTTCGACATGCCACCGAAAAAGAACCCCATGGTTGCACCTGAGGAAGTCGATGATATAAAAAAAGCACTTGAATTTCTGTCGGAGGAGGTTTCTGCTGTTAGTCCCCAGCAGAAAACTATCATGGGCATAGTGGAGGAAGTCAAAGCACTAAGGCTCCAAAACTCTGAGAAGGACAGAAGGATTGTGCTGCTGGAGAACCGGGTTGCTGATTTGGAGCAATACTTGAGGATGAATGACATTATAGTCTCCGGACTAGAGATTAAACCCCGGTCTTACGCCCGAGCAGTGTCGATCCAAAAAGGCGAGGAACTCACCGAGCAGGACTCCATCTCTGTGGAGGAACAGGTGTCTGCTTTTTTACACTCCAAGGGAATTGAGCTTGACATCAACAACATCGAGGCATGTCATCCCCTCCCGCGGAGACTCAAAACCGACAAACCAGCACTAATAATAAGGTTTGCAAACAGAAAATCGAAAACTGCTCTGCTGAAACAAGGAAGACGGCTGAAAGGAACAAATGTCTATCTGAACGATCACCTGACTAAAAAGAATGCCGAAATTGCCAGAAAGGCTCGCTTCCTGCGAAACCAGAAGAAAATACATTCTACATGGAACACGAACTGCAAAATCTTCATCAAACTTAATGGCCCACCAGAAGAATCCAAAGTTCTAGTCATCAGAAACATGGAGGATTTGGACAAATTCCAGTGACCATGGTAGGATTACCTTTTATATTTTTTGAAATGACGTTTTTTTCCTTGACTCTCTTTTTGAAAAAAAATATTTTTTTGCTCATTTTTGCTCCTGCTCTCATTCTCCAGTTTCTTTTTTCATCTCATCACTTTTCCTAAACATGTCGGATAACAATCTCTGGGTTTTCTGTGTTGTTTGTGCCATTTGCCTCGTTTTTTGTGTGTGTGTGTGCGAGCGAGCGAACGTGTATGGGTGCATGCTTGTGTGCGAGTTTGTATGAGTATACGTGCGTGTGTATGCAGTATGTATGTAAATGTAATCATGTAATCATACGAATCATGCATCATGACTACCAGTAACTTACCCTCCATAAATGCTGGGGAGTCGTTTCCCTTGGTTTCTGACTCTCATGCCTTTGATCTATTTAATGTGGATAACGACAATCAGGGCATTTATGATGAATTCTTTAACCCTGATACCAATTATGTTAATTCAATGAACGCCAAATTATCATGTCAATACTACTCAGATCAATTTAATAATTTGTCACAAAACCAATTACACTGTAATCGTTCTGGCTTTAATGGCTTTTCTACCCTGCACCTGAATGTCCGAAGTCTACGTAAAAATTATGATCATTTAACGGCATATTTATCAACTTATCGCATTCCTTTTCTGTTGTGGCTCTCTCAGAGACGTGGCTTAATGACGATATTACAGGCCTCTACCCTCTGCTACATTACAATCCTGCTCATTCCTGCAGAAAGAACAAAGTGGGCGGAGATGTCTCATTATATGTGATAAAGAAGTTTAATTTCATCCATAAAAATGAGCTTAGCCAACATCTAGATAAGATTTCAGTCGAGTCTGTGTTTGTTGAAGTCCCATCGTGCCGGGAAAAACATTATAATTGACTGTATTTACAGACCACCTGACTCCGACATTACTGCCTTTATTGATGCTCTCTATTCCACTCTTGAAATGATAACCAAAGAACGTAAAATATGTGTACTACTTGGTGACTTTAACATTAATCTTCTCAAAAGTGAATTGCCAACCACAGATGATTTTCTTAACGTACTTTACTCTACCCATTTTTTCCCATTGATTCATTAACCTACCAGAATAACAAATTCATCAGTTTCACTTATTGACAACACCTTATTCAACTGCCTGGATCATGAAATTACTTCAGGAATATTGACCACTGACATCTCTGATCATTTCCCTGTATTCCAAATAATTCACACCAATGGAAAAATTAACTCCAAATGTAAGAACTCTGTCCATTAGCAAAGTAATTATCGTAAATTCACCCAAATAAATGTGGACTCCTTTAAGTCCTTGATTAGTCTTGTTTCATGGGATGAGGTTCTTAAACTCCTTCATGTTAATGAAGCCTATCATTCCTTTTTAGTGCTTTTCAATTCTGTTTTTGATAAATGCTTTCCTTTGCTAACTTCAGCAAGGAGGAAAACTTCAACCAAAGAGAAGCCTTGGATTACAGATGAGCTAAAGAAATGCTCCCGTAAGAAAAACAAACTATATAGGAAAACTATTACTAACCCGTCCTCTCAAAATGTAAAAACCTACAAAAAATTAAAGAATAAATTTACCCTATCATTAAGGAAGGCTAAAAAAATCTACTTTGCAGAGAAATTTACCCAAGCATCTAATGACATTAAATCAACATGGAGCATCATCAATCAGTTATTAAATCGTAAAAAATGACTTTAATGAGTTTTTCGTTAACATAGGCTCTTCTCTGGCATCTAACATCAAGGACTCAAATGAGACCCCGTGTAGTTTAATTAATGGTGAATTTCCTCCTCTCTGCAGCTTTGACCCTCCCAGTGCTAAAGAGGTGTATGAAATTATTATGAAATTAAAAAACTCTGCCCCATGGCCATGATGGAATCAAAAGCAGCCTCATCAAGGAAACAATTGATTATCTTGTTGATCCCTTAACCCATATATTTTGTTTATTTTTCCAATCTGGTATCATCTCTCAAGACCTCAAAATTCCCAAAGTTATTCCCATTCATAAATCTGGTGACACTAAGAACTTCACCAACTACCGTCCAATATCTATTCTACCCTGCTTTTCAAAAATTATGGAGAAACTGGTGTACACAAGAATCTCAAAGCACTTAGCCGAGAATGACATCCTGTACAATCATCAATATGGTTTCCACAAAAAATATTCTACTGAACTAGCACTGTTGCAGCTTGTTAATAACATCTCTTTTGCCTTAGATAAAAATAAATTTGCCCTTGGTGTCTTTTTGGATCTTACCAAGGCTTTCGATACCGTTCAACCATGAAATTCTGATCTCTAAGCTCAATAAATACGGAGTACAGGATGTTGCTCTAAAGTGGCTTACTAACTACCTTGAGGATAGAGATCAATATGTTTCAATTAATGGTTGCTCCTCTATGAAGTCAACAATTCTTGTTGGGGTGCCCCAAGGTTCCATCTTAGGCCCTTTATTATTTTTAATTTACATTAATGATTTGGCTTTGACCTGTAAACATTTTCTTCCTATACTATTTGCCGATGATACAAATCTTATAGCTGTTCATGATGACTTCAAGTCTCTGATCGATTATGCAAATGATGAATTGTCTACTGTCTCTAAATGGTTTCAGATAAATAAGCTCACTCTAAATATCAAGAAATGTAACTACATGATCTTTTGCAACAAGAACAAGTCTTATTCTAATGAAGAATACAAAATATTAATTAACGGTAATGAAATTCTCCAAGTGCCATTCACTAAATTCTTAGGAATCATTATTGATGAACGTTTAAACTGGAAAAATCAAATTGACTATGTATGCAGGAGATCCATGAAGATGCTTGGTATCCTGAGAAGGGTCTGCTCTCTGATCCATCCTTCTGCTCATTTAACTCTGTATTATCGCTTTATTTTTCCTCACCTCAATTATTGCAATATCGTCTGGGCTGCTACATATCCATCGTACCTTAACAAATTACTCATAATCCAGAAGAGGTTCTTAAGAATTATTTCTCAATCCAACAGACACGAACCATCTGCACCACTATTCAGGAAATATTCACTATTACCCATCGACAAACTAAATAATTTCCAAACATGCTTATTCATTTTCTGTAACTGTAAGCAAGACCTCCCTGTTACCTTTCATAATTTCTTTATTTTCTCATCTGACATCCATTCATACCCAACCAGACATAGTAATCATCTCCATTTACCCTTCTGTCGTACATCTAGCCACCAATTCAATATCAACTTCAGAGGACCAAAATACTGGATTACGTTGATCGACATCTTCTCACCCAGCTTTCAGAAAACATCTCAAGGACTATACCATTTCCACTATCTGACAAATCTTTTATTTTCTTCTTAATATGTTTCCAGAGCGTGCTTTTGTTTTCTTTGTTTTTGCTTTTTTCTTTCCTTTTCATTAATTTTGTTTTTATTTCTTTGTATTTGTATTGAGTTTTGTTTTGTTTGTTTGTTTTTGTATGTTTTTATCTTTTTGCTTGCTTGTTTCCTTTCTTTTTTTTTTGTTTTTGTTTTGAGGATATTTGTCTTATTTTTTTATTTGTTTATTCTTGTTTGTGATGTGTTGTTTGTGATGTGAGGGGAACTATGCACAAGCCCGTTGGGCTTCCTTTCCCCTCCTAGCACTGATACATTATGTGCTGATAAAAAAATAAAAAATTATAATAATCTTGCGCCCATTACAAGTGAACTGGGCGTGTTGGTCTTAAGATGAAGAGTGGCCAGGATTATTTTTAGCGTATTGCTATCTTGAGCCAGCTGAAAGAGTTTGCGCTAAAACCACCACAAACCTGGTCTAAAGTCATGTCGCAGTTATTTACATGTTATTTTAATGGTGCACATAAGTGCGTCTACATAGGCGTGTGCACAACGTGTGTACACCCTCCTGTCTGTTACACACAGGGGCGCGCACAAGCATGACTAAAAACATCAAGATTACAATGTGAAATATTATTATTGTGTATAATAATAAATTATTATTAAATGCATAATAATAAAAGGGTCCATAGGTCAAAGACCACATAGCTACCTGTCCCTCAGCAAAGGGGAATGCCGAATGAACTCTATAAACTTCACCACTAGTGGTTGAGACGTATCCGTCTCAATTACAGTATTCATGTTCGTCTGAAATTATAAACTACAGCTTTAAGAAAACCAAGTCAATTTTGACGCAGTATTTTTTTAAAGGGTAGCCTCTTGCGAAAACCTCAGCTTCTCCAGTTACACAGCAGTGCAATAAATTAGGAGGGTGCTATTAATAGCCCAAAGCACTTACGACCCTCCTCTGGCTATAGCCACAGACTGTAAAATGCATAAAATGCACCGAAAATCATGTTCACGTATAGAAACAATAATATATTTTTAAAACGTTGTACAAATGAGCATAGGCGGAAATCCCGGGGGGGACGGGGGACACACGACCCCCCCATCCTGGGAAAAATATTATTTGTCCCCCTCAATATATCACTGTAAACATAACTATGTAATTTCAACAATATTAATAATACGCAATGAAAGCACTTGTGCTGATTATAGACACTTAATAGCGCGTTTTTAAGTTTAAAAAGATTGCGACCCCCTGCACTTGGCCTCACAATGGTTTGATCCAGAGTCTGTCGTTGGTGGCTGACCTCGAGTAAGTAGTTAGTTCAAACAAAGGATATGTTAGACATTTCTTTACTTCAAACCGCTAGCTAACATAAAGAGTGACCTGAAATTCAATAAAGCAAAAATGAAGACTGGTGACGTTTATAAATGTGTTTAAACTTCAAGCTAGTGGTTAGCTGACATTTGCTAGCTAGCTACAGTAACATCAACCAGTGTTTGCAGCTGTTTGAATTAGAGTCAAAGAGATAAGCTAGCAATGCAATGTAGTGTTCCTAGCTGGCAAGGTGACAGAGCTTTCGTGTCTACCGTCTGAAAGGCACTCAATGCACGTAGCTAACGTGAAGTTAATCCAGTCAATCGCACCATAGTGATTTCGTTTTATGTTGGCAGGGTTCACACACACAATAGCTGAATTTGCAGAGCTAGCGAGCAAAACGATGGACCAAACTAAAGCAAATATTAGCTAGCACCTATTCCATTTATGTGGCGTCGTCAAAGATGGAATCTTTGCTATCGTCAGTTTATTCAAGATCAGCATGCAGCTGTAGTGCTTCTAAGTCCCTGTGATAAGGTTAGCGATAAACTGAACTCCAAACTGAACAGAACTACACTCTCTTGTACAATTGTCTTAAATATTTTTAATGGTCTCATTGCAAAAGCTAAATTGTCGCGAGGGGACTTTGAAGCACCTGTGTGCCGATCTCGGAGTAAACTGACGATAGCAAAGATTATAGCAAACACCACAGAAACGGAATTGGTGCTCGCTAGCTCTGCAAATTCAGCTGTTGTGGGAAGCCAGCCAATATAAAACAAAAACATAAACTATATTAAAATTACAAAAGGTTGCAGCTTACGTTGTGTAAATTGTGAACTCATACAGCTGTCAACCCTTGTCATTGCAATCCGTTTCACATTTGCTAGCTGACTAGCTAGCTACCTGGTAGATCGAAGCCCATTATAGAATGATAGAAGATAATAGATGATAGAAGCCCATCTCCTACTGTAAATAACCTGCACACTGTATGTGTGTGTGTGTGTGTGCGTGTAGCCAGCCAGCCAGGTAGAACATGGCAGAAAAAAGAAAAAAGACGAGATATCAGAGCATTTTTCAGTACAACAAAATGCAAAGTAAGAACCCTAGTAGCCTAATATCTCAAAGACTCGTTGATAAGATGTTCATAAGAAAGAAATGAAATGCTAATGGAAATGTTTCATAATGATGTCTGTTGGAAAGGTCGAAGGGGGGGCAGCGTTGGGAACGCAGTTTAAAGTACGTGCGAGCGGCAGTAGCGCAAAGCACTCTGCGGCGTCATCTCGGAAGCGAGAGAGGAGAATGAGCGAGAAGCCATTGCAATCAGTCGGACTGAAATAACCTAACCTATGTTGAATGTGTGCGTTCATGACCCTAATGTAAGTTATAGTACTATTGTTTGGATTAATATAAGCACTATTGCAACCGTAATATTTAAATATATGAAGATTCTGTCTGTACATTCTCTTTGTTAGTTCTCGCTAGCATACCGAGTGCAATATGGCCGCTATGCCGGTTGTATGTTTCATTTAGTCACAAAGTGCCTTGTACATCAGTTTATATTGGTTGTTTCTTATGGTGATCATGCATATGTATATGTGGAGGTCCTTTTGTGTCACCACAATGTTTATTGGAATGTTTATTATACAAATGGTAGTTAAGTTATTTAGAATATATTATGCAGCCATGTGGGCAATATGGCGCATGTTTATTTCTGTACCATGGTGGTGGTAATTAGCCCGTAGGTGTCGCTAGGCACCAATGAAGATCATAGCCATGCATGATAAAGCATTTAATTTGCATTATACTTATGACAATGTGTTGTATATATTATAGTGGTCATTAGGCACACTGATTATATTATGTTACGTTTATGTATGTATATATATTTACCACTGTCTTTTCTGTACCTGTTACAGACCACACACAAGTACCCATGCTCCTTCTTACCTGTACCTACCCCACCCCAACTGCTAGCCCAAAGGCCTGTTTCTGTGCTGTGCTGTATTAGTTCAAGTAAATTATCGACAATCCCAAAGTCTCCATGTGTTCTTATAAACCACCCAAGGCGAATACAAGAGTCCCTTAGAACCACATCAAGATACAGTCCAGTCATTTACGTAGCCCAAGTCTACATTTGGTCCTTCGAGCCGGATCGGTATTCACCCTGGACCAAGGATGGCCCGTCGATACCCTGAAGTCCCCCGCCCGCGACGTCAGAGATGTCTACCTTTATACTTGGACGACTTCGAAGTTAGGGTATATGGGCCATAAGTACTTGAGAGCCCTGCACACAGCACATGGGCAGGGAGAGGGCTATCAAGACGCAGTGGAGGGTGCTGCCATAACGACGCCTCCCAGATCTTCGCAAGCATCTAGCCCTGTGAGTCAGGTGACTGTGGATGAGTGGATCACAAGTTCGCCTCATCACCAATCATGGGAGGCAATGCAATACCAGCTAGCACTACAGGACCTCCAGAGGGAGAGGCACAGCTGCGACAGACCCAGCGCTGTATGCCGAGCACGCCCACCAACTCAGCGCACACGCCGAGCTGTAAACCACATCACATCACTCCTAGTACCCCACCACCTCAGCTGAGTTCACCGTTGCCCTCACCTAGATCACCACCAGTTCCCGTCCCACGGGTCCATCCTGCGCCCACAGTGAGGAGGTCGCTGCAGCAGCGGCACACTGACCCGACAAAGGAGCAAAGGCAAGAATTGAGCAGCATGAGACCAGCAGTGGTTCAGCGTGACCGAGGTGAGGAGTCTCAGCTCTCAGCCCAGGGAAGAGATGACATCATGATGTCTTTCCTAAACCACATGATGGGTGTGTGCGCAGAGATGAGAACCCTAGCCACCTCCAATTCTCTCAGTATACGAAGTTACTCACCCCCGAAGGCCCACCACCTCCCAGGCACCATGATCCTGCCCCAGTTCCCAATGCTGAGGAGATGACCTATGGCCGACAGATCAGACAGTGCCACCAAAACCTGTAACTCGTCAGCTGACTACACGTAATCCATCAATGCGGTCAATTCTCATCTATTTAGGGGGTGCCTGTTAAAGGCTTTATAACTCCAGGTGTGAGCATCACATAAACTTGGTAAATGGCTTCAATGAAACAAAACAGGTCTACCCTTTACAATACGAACTTAGATTTGTTTATTTTCATAATTTAAGTCAAAATAAAGTGCCATAAATGCAAAGAGACTTTGGAAAAATGCAACAAAAAAAAAGCTTTTCTTTAGTTTTCAACAAAATACTGAGAGCCACATAAGTGAAAGAGGTAAATATATGCATTTCCTGGATCATAAACTCCATGTCAACAAGTGTGCAAAATCTGAGGATGATATGCAGAACTACTAAAGGTCTATGATGCAAAATATAGGCAGTGTACCCTGTTGTCCATTAGTGTCTCCAAATCTATCCAAATGGCTAAATTGTGCACTGCTCTAAATAAAAAAAATTATGATACATTTAACTACAAATCAACAGTTTTGGCTCATTTAAGTGGGGGCCCCCCACAATGAAAAATAGACCATTTTAGCTCTTTTGATTACCTTTTTATGATACATTTTTTAATATAGACAATAATAGAATAACGTATAGAGAGAACTAGTAAATAGGTATGTATAGTGGTGATATTCTAACTAATTGTCTGGACTTTTTAGATTTTGCACACACTGTGTCCACAGCAGGGATCCTTCTGGGCTCATGGCTTGGTCCTGGCACTGCCTCATCAATGACTTGGCCTAACAGCAGACTCTGCTCTGTCACTTAAAACATAATAATAATATAATAATAATAATTAAGAATACCACCTTTCATCGCCTAATACTAATGTACAATTTCAATAAGTAGGCTAATGCTGTGCAAATAAAGCATATTGTCCTAACGTTAGGCATTTAATGTCTGGGAAAGTAATAAAGCCATATTTTTCAGGTGTAGCTACTCAATATGAAATCGTTATCGAATCACGTACAATATATATGACTCACTGGAATAATGTTAACACTGGACTATTAATAAAAACTGCTGCAACTATTGTTTTTGAACGTTAAAAAGTGACCGTTATTAAGGCCTTTAATTGCTGTTTTAGTCATCGTTTTTCTAATTTAGTAAATAGCACTCTTAACTTGGCAGATGTTCACGTTCCTGACAATGGCCAGAAAGATATAAAACATCCATTCATGACGATTAACTAACGTTAGCTCTCTGAATGTAACATTTAAATCTCCAGTAAGTTATCAAGTTAAACTAACTTCATTTGGCTGTTAACTTTTGCTAGATAGCTAACGTTACCTCACGGTTGAAGGGTGACATTAGACGTCAAATAAATAAAAAGTTAATAACGTTAGCTAACAAAACCAACAAGAAGCGTCAGCAAGATACAGCAAGTAGCTAGCTAACGTTAGCTAAGTTTGCTACATCTAAAACATTGTTAATAATTTACTTATTATTATTATCATAATACCTTTCATGGCTAATAATAATAATAAACAAGAATAATAATTTCCAACACAATTAACAACCCCCTTGCTTAAAAAATAAAAAATAAATCCTGGCTGCTCAGAGGACTATATAGCAAAATGCCTCACAATTAGATGATTCCATAACCATTTTGCATTTATCAAAGCAGTTATTCGTAAATACGCCAGTCATGCTTTAAAATTCCTTGACAATAAACTTTAATTGTGGTTGGCATGCCATGATATTGTGCTTTACACCCCTATGACATCTTAACACTATACGCTACCTTTCTCATCATCAGCTGCGTTTGCGTTTTTGTTCGAAATATATTGGTTAATTTGGCACATTTGGCCACTTCTTCCTCCATTGCCTTTCTTTTTTTATCCTAGCCTTTTCTACTCCTCCTTTTCTTATTTTATTCTCCGTTTTAGCATCTTCATCTGGCACAAACTCGTAAACTAAGCTAATTACATCAGGTGATCAATCATAATCTAAAACAAACTTGCGTTCAACCAATTATGGAATTTGGGAGGGGCCACTCTCATCCCCCCTGTCAGCATCCTAGTTTCTGGTGTGGGCTGTGGTTGCTTTTCGTGCCGTGTGTGAGGAGGAGAGAGAGGGGGCCGAGTGAGAGCTCACGCGGCCCACACTACAGCAAGTCTACAATTATTTTGTTTACCGATCCTCGCCACCAGCCCAAAAACCAGCAGCCCACCGGGATTCTTCTCGATTCTCCCGATTAGCCACTCCGGCATTGCCTGTACTCTACAGTATGTATACTTTTGCCCCGGGATTGCATTTTTCTGTCGTTTTTTCAAATTTTTTATGTTTCTATTCATAATGACTCTAAGGAAAGTTTTTACATTAATCTACCACATATCAGCACACAGTAAATTGAAATGAGCATTTGCCATGCCATAAGGGACAAGTATATACGCCATAGCCTATATTATGTACGATAACATGAAAATAAAATAGCATTCCACCATCTGCAAAATGCTGCCAAATATTCTATCTTCAATGAAAATCAGTAGCCTACATCAAAAATAAAATTAACGATTGCACTACAGTATGTGAAATGCACTCAAAATGCGAAAATAACAATAGGCCTATCAAACATATTGGAAAGAGATTGCTCGTATATGAACAAACGTACATGTAGCCAGCGAGACCAACAGCATTTTAGACGCAAAAATACGTACATATCGATAAAGGGAAACTCCCCTCCCTAATGCGCTATTTATAGAGCTTGCCTAATACGAGACCGTTAAAACGAAAACTGCCGTTACGCTGGGCTGTAGTAAATTGTTCAAAGCACCCCAGAAGACATTTCATATACCGTTGCTAAGGTTATAATGTACTCTATTGGATATAAGAGCCGACAATTAAACCAGAATGAACTGTAATGAATGAGACAGGCTTGCAGGGCATGGGGGGTATTACGAGTCAGTGTTTCAGATAGTGTAATAACGGTATAAAGTGTTGTACATTTCCCAAACCGATTGTACCAGACAATAAATGACCACTGAATTTTGAAAAGAACATCTCAATGTGTAAAACCATGGTAGGATTGCATATTTATTGCCTTTAGTAGCATATATTGCTAGTAGAATACATGGTAGAATGAGAATACTTTCACATGTTTATTTAGCATTTGAGTGAGCAGGGCTTTTCACGGCTTTTCTGGCATACGATCAGGCTATTGTTGGGTTTATCTTGTTGCTATGATGGAATTCTAATTTTATATGATGAATAAATATATTTATGAACTCAAACATAGACGCTATTGTCCACTATGTCACACGTGGGTAGGTATAGACTGGGTGGGGGGGGTGCTTGTTAAATGGACTTGCTACGGGAAAATAGTGACACTTAGAAACTCCGTATTGCACAGAAATCGTCTACAAATAAAGTTAAAACACAAAGTTTGTGATTTCCACTAATAGTTTGGCTGCAGGAGCAACGAATGTCTCAGTTGAGCAAAATGATGGCGCCGGCGCCATTATCACTATGCATCTATGCAAGGGAGTTAAGTATCAGATCCTGGTGGATCACCTGCAGTTAGATGAAGCTTGTCTGGTGGCAGACTCCTACCTTAGTTCCCCCACACCCTATTCCGACACAATGGCTGCACTGGATGAGAAGTTCGGCCAACCACATCAGTTAGCTCTGAAGAGAATAGCCACCATCCTGAATGCTCCAGATGTTCGACGCGGAGACACGGAGGCCTTCGAAAGGTTTGCTCTGCAGATCAGAGCACTGGTTGGCATGCTGGAAACACTGGGCCCTGAGGGAGATGCGGAATTAAGATGTGGATCACATGTCGCACGGCTGTTGGGCAAGCTACCCCCAGAGTTAAGGTCAAACTTCCGCCGGAGCATGTTTCAACAGCCAGGTGCAATCTACACGCTCACTGACCTGTCAACATGGCTTCAGTTTGAGTCCTGGTGCCAAGCAGATGATTTGCAGCCAGGCAGCAAGAACCAGAGAAGTGAACAGAAACCAGTGCAGCGTAGGGAGCCCAGACCCGCCTATCAGCCCACAACCATTCTTCATGGCGCGTGTGAGAAGGAAGCCCCAAGTCTGCAAACAGCCAAGCACCATCCATCATCAAGTCCGGGGAAGTAAAGCAAGTCAAAGGCTTACTGTCCTTACTGTAACAATGAGGAGCACTTTCTCAGCCAGTGCCCCACATTCAAGTCATTCAGCAAAGAGCAGGTCACAAACTGGATCCAGGCTAACAAAAGGTGTTGGAGATGTGGAAGACGGCACATGGCAGCCCAGTGCACACTGAATAGACCCTGCCGTATGTGTAACGGAAAACACCTCCAGATACTCCATGATGTCAACAGTAGGACCAAAAAATAAGACTCCTGCCTGGTCAGTTCTACGGCACCGACGCTCTACCTGGATAAACCGACAGACAGCAGCCGTGTCCTGCTTAAAGTCGTCCGAGTCCTACTGCACCACGATGGTAAGATGGTTGACACGTATGCAGTCCTGGATGATGGGTCGGAGCGGACTATGCTCCTCCCCGCTGCAGCACAGAAGCTCGGACTGGGAGGTAGTCCGGAAATCCTGGCTCTGAGAACAATAAGACAAGATGTGCAGACTCTCCACGGAGCCTCTGTATCGTTCAAAGTCTCCCCTCTGTCACAGCCGCAGAAGACCTTCCATATAAGCAGGGCCTTCACTGCCAAGTGCCTCGGCTTAGCTGATCAGTCTTACCCCCTGGCCAGCCTGCAACGCAGATACAAGCACCTAGAGGGTTTGCCCTTACAACCATTTGATAGAGTAAGACCTTTACTGCTAATTGGCACTGACAACCCTCACCTAATCACACCCATCGAGCGTGTGCGCCTAGGACCACCGGGGGGGCCAGCGGCCATAAAGTCCAGGTTAGGATGGACGTTGCAAGGTCCTGTGAAGGTCGTCGAACAACATCTCCAACCCACGCAGTGCCTACTGACGACAGCAGGTGGACCCCTGTCAGTGGAACTGATGAAGAACGTGGAAAAGCTCCGGCAGGTTGACATCATGCCCTACCGCAGTGAAAAGTTGGTGACACAGTCGAGGGAAGACCAAGAAGCCATCAAACTCCTCGAAGCCAAGGCTGCACGGGTGGAGGTAAATGGAGTGCACCGCTATGCGACCTCCCTGCTGCGCAGGAAGGATACACCCACCTTTCAAGCCATAAAGGAAGCTGTAATGCCGAGCCTCCGGAGCACAGAGAGAAAGGATCCAGAAAGGGCTCACAGGAAAGAGATCAGCAAGCTAGATGTTGCGGGTTCGGCAGTGAAGATCCCAGCAGAAGCCGTCAGCCAGACAAAGGAATCCTGGTACATCCCACATCATCTGGTGAGTCATAATGGGAAGAACCGCATAGTTTTCAATTGTTCCTTCCAGTTCCGGGGCCTTAACCTGAATGAGTCACTGCTGCCCAGTCCTGCATTGAGCCCATCACTCCTGGGGATATTGCTGCATTTTAGGGAACATGCTGTTGCCATTAGTGGGGACATAAATGGCATGTTTCACCAGGTCCGTCTCCTACCTGAAGACAAGCCCCTCCTGTGCTTTGTGTGGCGTGACCTGGTCAGAGACGCCCCCCAGACACGTACGAGTGGCAGGTACTGCCATTTGGCACAACGTGTAGCCCATGTTGTGCCACCTTCGCCTTGCAGCGGCACGTCATCGATCACAGCCAGCCAGGTGAAGACGTTAGATCCTCTGTTGAACAAAGTTTCTACGTCAACAACTGCTTGCAGAGCCTGCCATCAGCAGGAGAGGCGAAGAGACTCGTGGATAAGATGAGGGAGCTCCTGGCATCCGGTGGGTATGAGGTCCGGCAGTGGTCGAGTAATGTGCCAGGCGTAGTAAACCACCTACCCGAAGAAGCCAGATCTGATAACATCGAGCTCTGGCTCTCACAAGACCAGGCAGACATGCAGGAATCTACGCTGGGGCTGAGCTGGCACTGCCCATCCAATACCCTGGGATACAAGCACCGCTCCGAGAGCCATGGTGTGCCAACCATGCGTAATGTATACAGAGTGCTGGCCCGACAGTATGACCCCTTAGGGTTCATCATTCCATTCACAATGTGAGCCAAGCTACTAGTGCAGCGCCTCTGGGACAAGCAGAGAATGGGGACGACCCACTACTCCCTGAAGATCTGCTGCATGCATGGAATGTATAGGAAGGAGAGCTCTCGGATCTGCATTGTATCAACCTGCCTAGGTGCTATGTTCCCTCCGACATGGACTAACTAAGTGTGAGAAAGGAGGTACACATTTTCTGTGTTGCATCTGAGAAGGCATATGGCTCAGTTGCCTACCTGTGGTCTGAGGATGATCACGGAAATGTCCACCTGGCATTCCTCATGGCCAGATCAAGAGTGGCCCCAAAAAAGCAACACTCAATGCCACGACTGGAGCTCTGTGCAGCTGTGACTGGAGCTCAGTTAGCCAACCTGCTAAGGAAAGAGCTTACCCTAACAATAGGACAGACAACCCTGTGGTCTGACTCCACAACTGTACTCACCTGGCTGCAGTCGGAATCATGCCGATTCAAAGTCTTTGTGGGGACCAGGGTTGCTGAAATTCAGGACCTCACAGACCTCCAGTCATGGCGCTATGTCGATTCAGCAGGAAACCCGGCTGGGGAAGGACTCTGCGAGAGCTAGCAGACCCTAATAGGTGGAGCCAAGGGCCACCTTTCCTCATACTCTCCTCAGAAGAATGGCCGGTAAGACCCGCAGTTGAAGTACTAGAGGATACGACTGAGAACAAGCGGTCTGTCTTCTGTGGGGTTACCACAACCAGCATTAGTCCACCGAGCCTAGATGCACGGTAGTACAGCACCTGGAGAGAGCTGGTCGAGGTGACAACCCAGTCGCTCCACGGGGCGGCCACTGCAAGCAGCAGTGCCATGGCAGGAGAATACCAAGAGTCGGAGCATCATATCATGAGGCAAGCCCAGCTGGACAGTTTTCCAGCGGAGTATAAACTCCTAGAATCCGGTAAGCCTGTACCCTCCAGCAGCCGCTTGAACAGCCTGTCCCTAGAGTTTGACAAAACCTGTAAACTGATCCGAGTCGGAGGTAGGCTGCGCCGTGCAGAGGAGTTGGATGAGACTACTAAGCATCCCGTTGTCCTGGACCCAAGCCATGTGGTCACAAAGCTCCTGATCCAGGATTATGACAGTCAGCTGTGCCACCCCGGCCCAGAACGGGTCTTTGCTGAAATCCGTTGGACAGTCTGGATTCTGCAGGGCCGTGAGGCTGTTCGTCGCCATCAACATGCCTGCAGGAATGTCGCAAGTCACGTGCAAACCCAGTCTGCCCAAAAATGGCTGACCTGCCGCAGGCCTGCCTTCGTCTATATAAGCCTGCATTCCATTCCACAGGCATGGATTGTTTCGGGCCATTCCAGGTTAGGGTGGGAAGAAGACACGAGAAGAGGTGGAGCATCATATTTAAGTGTCTTACCACCAGAGCAGTGTACTTGGATCTGCTATCTAGCATTGATGCAGACTCATTCCTTATGGCCCACAGTGGTCATGCTGGTGGACCCACAGATCCCCCGAGCCCTCTGGTCCATTGGGAGGGTTATCAGGGTGTTCCCGGGAGCAGATAGCCATGTGAGATCAGCAGAGATCAAGGTGAGAAACAAGGTGTACATAAGACCAGCGGTGAGGATGATCATCCTACCAGAGATACTGGGCGATGACGAAGAGGAGAGCAGCACATAAGATCCCTTTATCCCCATGGGCCTTTCCAGGGAAAAAACTTGCTGCGGCGATGTTGGAAAGGTCGAAGGTGGGCGGCGTTGGGAACGCAGCTTAAAGTACGTCTGTCAGGATCCTGTACCTTGTCTGTCTGTTTATTCTGTGTATTTATGTTTCCTGATTTCTTTTGCTTATTTCCCTGATCTTTGTTTTAATGTGCTTATTATTTCCCCGCATTACCCTCACTATTGTGTGTTTATTTTCTCCCGTTTATTCTCGGTGTTTATTATTTTCCTGACTTTGTGTATTGTGTTTAGTATTTTACCATCTAGTTTCCTTGTCAGTCCGCGTTCCATTTTTCCCGAGATTCCACTCCGTCTTTGTCATTGCACTATTCGAGTGATTTTGGGTACATTCGGGTTTCCTCTGTATTTCGTATCTCGTTTTCTTACTTTCTTAATATTTGTATATAATACTAATGTACTAATCGTACTAACTGTTAGATTAGATTTAATACTAACCTGCTAACAAACTAACGTGTGTATATAATACTAACCAGCTAACCTACTAACATAGGCTTTTAGAGTTCGCTACTAACATTACTAATTACTAATTCATCTTGAGTTTCTACCTGCAGCTGTCATTTCCCTCCTCGTTATCCTATCCCTGTATCTATCTGTGATTTTGCATTCTCTGCACGTGTGTCCACTTCCGCGTTCCTCCCCACCGAGCTGTGCACGTGTCTACCTGCTAAACCCAGGCCGTTGTTATCATTGTGTCTATGTGCATCCAAGTCCGTGTCTTACTTTCCCCCCCGTTATTGTATTATTGGTCCTTGTTAAAGGGCCGTTCACACTACGACGATAACTATAACGATAACGATAACTATAAAAAAAATGTAAATCGTTCAAAGCAAAGTGAATGGATGTGTCCACACTACAACGACAACTATAAAACCAGCCAGAACGATAAATATTCCTATCGTTGCGATCACTCCCAGAGCGATTTTTCATGACGCTGTAAAACGATAGACAATTACCAGCCAATCAAAAATCACATTCTGTTGAAGTTTAAAAAAGCGCGGGACAAGACTAGTTTGTCTGTTCGTTATGGAGGAGCAACTAATACAAGCTGTAGAGAAGAACCCAGTGTTGTATAATCTAAATCACCCAGACTACAAACAAAAGAAGATGAAAGGAGGACATCTGGGCAGCGATTGGGGAGAAGTTTGGCTTGAGTGGTAAGTAACGTTACCTGTGACAAAGCCACAGCAGCGTACGAACTAGTTAACATTAGCTAGCTGCTAGCTAGTAGGAGTGCGAGGGTGTGTGTGGGGAAAAGTAGGAGCTGTGCAATGGCTGTAGGTTATATGCATCTAGCTTGGCAGTTGAGAGATGAGATTGAGGGATTCGCTGTCTGTCAGTGAGTCATTCACCAGACTGATGCTGCGTTCACGTCATGTGGGAGAGATGGTAAATAACTTACGAACTACAAAGTTTCCAACTTGGAAATACCGGGTGCGTCTCAATACTCGAAAAAGGCAGCCTCCTTTCTTCTACTACCACCACCTCGAAACCATGCCCCGAAAACGAATCTTTCTGTCCTAATCAAATGTTGCTGATTACGTATTACTTGCATATTAATTAATGTCTCGACGCAAACCGCAATGTCACGTAATAATAATAATAAACTTTATTTGTATAGCACCTTTCATACATAAAATGCAGCCCAAAGTGCTTCACAACAATAAAAAACAAAATACAGAGACATATAAAAAGTAAATTAAAATTGAACAATGTTAATAAAAAGTTCGGCTACATTGTATATTGTAGACTATATGCAACTACTTGTACCTGAAACGTATAGACTGTTTTGCACACTTCTGGGTACGAGACGAGTGGAGGAAAGGAGGTTTTTCGAGTATTGGGACGCATCATCTATTCAGTGATCGTGGTGTTAAATGATTCCAAGATGTTGTTACGAGAAAGCAAGTCGTTCAAAACGTGTATTTAGAACATGTACTATTCAATGCAAATTTTTAATGTAGGCTACAAACCTCAATTCCCAAAAAGTTGGGACAGTATGCAAAATGCACATAAAAGCAGAAAACATTTGTACATTCTCTTTTACATATATTTAATTGAAAACAGTACAAATAAAATATATTTAATGTTTTACCATATCAACTTTATAAATAGGCTATACAATAATTCTGAATTTGATGCCTGCAACACATTCCAAAATGTGAATATCAAATTCAGAATTATTGTATATTTATAAAGCTTGTGCATTTTACATACTGTCCCAACTTTTTTTTCGATACCTATTTATGCCTAAAGCGTAAATGAGGACGATGTCTGTCAGCTCTTCGTTATCCATTTTTGCGTTGTTTTAATTCACGGGAAATTAGGAACGATAAAACGTTGTAGTGTGGACGCGTGAGAAATTTTCCATCGTTATAGTTATAGTTAGTTTTTTATAGTTATCGTCGTAGTGTGAACGGCCCTTAACCCTCATTGTGCTCACCTGTGAGTAATTCCCCCTCCCCGCCTCTGCACACCTGATTCCCATTATGTCTGTCCCCTTCAGTGTATATAACCCTGTTATTTCAGTCTTTCTTCGCGAGTTTGTCACCGTTGGTTTGCTTCTGTGGTCTATTCGATTTTTCCTAGTACCCTCCTGAGTTGTCGGTTTGTTTTCTGAGTATCTCTTTCCTAGTTTTTGTTATCCCGAGTCCTCCTCCTGAAGTTATTTTATTTTTGTATTCTGTCTTCGTTTTGTTTTCTTTTTGTTTCTCTTTACACCTCCCTGGTTTCTGACTTCTGCCTGTGTTCTCGTGACCCTGATTTTGGACTCTGATTTTGTACTTCTGCTGTGCCTTCCCGGTTGTGACCACAGCCTGTTCTGTGACTACTCTTTGGACTCTGTTTTGTACCGTTGCCCTGTCTCCCTGGATTTCGACCCTGCCTGCTTTGTACTACGGATTGCTGCCTTGCCCCTATAAAACTTCCGTTTTTCTACTTCCCGTCTGCTATTGGGTCCTGTTTCCCCACCTACCCTAACAACGTCGGAGCGCAGTAGCACAAAGCACTCTGGGGCATCATCTCGGAAGCGAGAGAGGAGAATGAGCGAGAAGCCATTGCAATCAGTCAGACTGAAATAA